>JAHBCN010005756.1:0-52879 GCA_019359885.1 Listronotus oregonensis | reverse complement strand
AGCACTTTCCACCTAAAAAAGTATTTTTAAAAAATCGTTAAAATTATACAAATAAAGTGGTCGGAAACTAGGAAATTTTTTTAATCTATTTTTGACCAGCATGTTGTTCTTATGGGAAATTCTGGTCGGCTAACTAAAAAAAGTAAATTTGAATAAAAAACTTTCTGATTTAGTTTTTCGGACACCTGTTTAGTTGCACTATTTTTTTCAGTGGCACTTAAGAAAAATAGGGGAGACCGGGGCTTGTTGGCGCAGGGGCAAGTTGGAGCGGCATTTTTCCCTAAAGAAAAAATGTGGCAACACTGACTTTCCTTATTTTGATGCGCGAGACCGAGGTTGTTTGTAGGTAGTTTTAGTCTTGCGAGAGCATCAGGCCGGGCGGACGTGCGGAATTTGTTTTACATTCCCGTAAGTAATTTTTAGCCTTCCTCTTCTTTTTTTATATTTTGAAATTATTCTCAGTGGAAACACTTTTAATATCTTATTTTAAAGCTGGACTGCCCCCTTTTTTAGTAAATGAAAAAGAAATGGGTTAGCATTTACAGATGTTTTTCTGTAACAAAAGAAAAAAAAACATAGTTCCTTTGAACCAGGGGTAAGTTGGGCGTGCCCAACTTACCCCTCAAACTTTTATATGATGGTTTTGATTTAGTTTTTAAATATCTTTTTAAGGTGGAACAATGAGAACATACAAACGAAAATCGCAAAGAGGTACGTTGCGCCACATGTAATGCTAAGAGCGGCCAAGGAAGTTAAAAATGGCAGATCCAAAAGAGGGGCAGCAAAAGATTTTCACATTCCGGAATCCACAAGAAGATTTTTGAAAAGTCACCAAGCGAATTACACGGAGTTGCTGAAACTCCCATAACGAATATTGGTTATGTAAAACCGAGAAGGTGATAAGTTCTGTTTAGGTATAATAAAATATTCATTTTTCTAAACAGCTTTAACTTTAATATTTTTGACGACCGGAAAAAGAAAAATATATTCTGAAAGCTTCAGATATTTTTTGGATTGGCACCAAGAGAGGATTGAAAATTTGCATGCGAATATGCATTGCTTTGCAAATTCAGGTTCCGGCTTCCGGAGAAAAATAAATTAGCATGAGGATTGGTTCACTTCGTTTATGAAAGACATAGAAGATTGTCTATGGACCCCCAAAGTTTAGGAGATCATCAAGCTTTAATAAACATAATGTAGCGCAGTTTTTTAAAATTGGGAAACAGTATTGACTCGTTAAAAATTGGCCCGGCCGAATATATAAAACGAACGGCAAATTCCAAAAACCAGACAGAGTTGTTGCCAGAAGGGGCTTTAACAAATTGGGAGGATTACCTCACAGGAACGTGGACTTCAATTAATGGCTGGCTGGCGCCTCCGGAAATAGCATTCCTCCCAATTTTATTTTTCCTAGGGTGAATTACTGGAACCACATGGTTTCACAAGGCCCTCCAGGTAGCTTGGCGGCGCTAATTTTGGGGATGAAAGCGGAACATTTTTTAACGGGCAAACACTTTGGAAATATATCCGACCTAGTATTGAAAGACCACCTTTGTTTGGATAATCACGACTATTTATCCATTGCCGCACTAGATTACCTAAAAGAAAATGGATAACATGTTTTCTCCTCATTGCTCCCATAAACGCAGCCTTTAGATATTTCAGTTTATGGGCCGCTGAAGAAATACGTTAACTCAAGTGTGACCTTCCTCCCCGGTATGACTATGTCTATTTATGACATACCGAAAATATTATCGAGTGCCTTGCCACTGGCTATCACACCTTTATGGCTGGATTTGGTTTCAGGCATTTACCCTTTTAATAGGAACTATTTCCGGGCGAAGAATTTATGCCATCTTACACTCGGATAGGCCTGATCCAAATCTAACTGAAACTGCTTTAGAATTAGATAAAAACCAGCTCTGATAAAGAGAACTAAAACTTCTGAGCCAACTCTTTCTTGCACAGGATCCAATAATAATTCTAGCGAATTCCGGATTATTTCTGAGGAATCGGAAATTCCCCGGCAGCACCACCGCTAAACGCTTCTGAACCAGGATCTTCTTGTGCAGAGTCTTCAAATACTAACTCAATAGAGTTGTTTTCTTCTGAGAAATCGGAAATTTCAGTTCAGTAGCTTCAGATGTAAATTTAGGGGGGAAATAACTCCAGAAAAGAAAGAGATAACGCCATTGAAATTAAGGCCTCTTCCAAAAGCCTTGCCAAGAAAAGTTTAAAGGTAGAAACGGCGCTATTTTTAACGACACCCCAGAAAAAGGCTCTGCGGATGGAGCAGTCTTTAAAAAAATCGGAACCGGCGAAAAGAAAGTGCTAAGGCTAAAAAAGGGCTTAAAAAAGGCCGACTACCAAAAAAAATTAAGAAAAAAGCTACCCAGGTTAAGAGGCATCAAGCAGTGATGACGAAAATGATTGTTGCCGCCTATTGTTTGAAAATTTAGCAACAGTATACCAAAAGAACAGTGGTAAAATGTATGTCCTGTCATAAATGGGCACACACGGAAGTGCAGGTGACATATCATTTTTGTATGCGTTAATTGTTTAGCGAATAAGCAAAATTTCGATAATTTTATTTTGTTTTTTTATTGTTTATTCATTTTTCTTGGTTGTTTTTTGGAGTTTTAACCAAAATTAAATTGTAGTTTTGAATTACTTCGTTGGTAAACCAAACTACCTATGTTTTTTTGTCAATACTGTTTTTATAACTTTCATATAGGCTTAAATAGATTATTTGTTTCAAATAGATATTTATTTTGGGCTTTTATGGTATAAATGTTTAAAAATGTCAAATAAATACTTTAAAGAGATATTTGTTTTTTTTTATTTTTATTTACAATATATATATATATATATATATATATATATATATATATATATATAATACAGGGTGTAAAAAGTATGATGCTCATCATTTTAATGGGCGATAGTGGAGCTCAAAATAGGTCGAAAAGTTTATATGACATATGTGTCAAAACTTGACAGATTTTTGTCTAAACGATGTTAAAGTCATGCACTTTGAAAGCAGTTATTTCTGTAAACCGTAAATCTGGAAACTTTTGTCTTAATCGCTTACACTGTCTAACAGAAAAATCCTCCCTATAAAAAAATCGTGTGATTTGTAATATTTGGACTTATACTAATATACAACTAACCCTCAAATGTTTTTATTAGCCTCAGATTTCTCGGAAGGGTCTAAGGGGTAATAAAGGGGCGACCCATTATTATGGACAGGTAGGTGGATCTATGCTTGAAATATCATTTTAGTCGTTATTTTATAATCATTTAGTAAACATCTGTTGATTTTTCGATTAGATAGACTACGTGTAAGAAAATGTCGACGCGAATTTGTGTTAATAAAGCTGATAAATTCTGTTATATTTGTGGCGAAGTTACCGCGAAGGCGTACCAAAAACCGATACTTCACTAGAAAAAAAGGCTTATGAACTGTACTTTGGATGTAAAGTTGGCGATCAAATAAGTCCTGGGCCCCAAAAGTGTGTTGCAGTTCGTGTTCGAGAACATTGACGGGATGGTTAAAAGGTACGCATAAATCGCCATTTGCAGTTAATGGTTTGGAGGGAACCTCGTAATCACGTAGATGATTGTTATTTTTGCATGACGAATATCAAAGGAATTACTAGCAAAACTAAGCGTAGCATTCAGTATCCCAATGTTCTGTCTGCAATCGACCAGTCCCCAGACAATTCATTACCCATTCCCCAACCACCTGAGATTACAGCGATTCGGAATCAGACTTCAAGTACTTCCCAGAAGCCGGACCGTACATCCCTATTCCATTGATTTCCCATACCCTCATTTAATCACTCGGTTTGAATGACCTTGTTCGTGACTTACCTCCCGAAAAAAAAGGGAACTTTCGGATCCCGCCGCAGCAGTGGAACCTCTTGGAAAAAGGGTTAAGGTGTCCATCTCGAAAAAGGGAATCTACTCTCACAAATTTTTTTGCAGCGGACGGGATTTAGTATTTTGCAATGATATTCCTGGCCTAATGGTCGAACTGAACTTACCATATACGCCCGATAAATGGAGACTATTCATAGATTCGTCTAAAACAAGTCTAAAGCTGTTTTACTTAATAATGGAAATGAACATCCGTCCTTCCTATAGCTCATTCGGTAAATATGAAAGAAATATATGACAATCGAAGAGATAACCAGATATAAAGTACGAAGATCACAAATGGAATATATGTGCAGATTTGAAAGTGGTAGCGTTATTGACAGAACTGCAGTCAGGATACACAAAATACTGCTGCTTTTTGTGTGGTGGGGCGTGCAAGAGACAAACATTATAAAATAAAGGTTTGGCCTAGAAAAAAAGAAGTTGGAGTTAAAAATTTGACCCGAGAACCGTTAGTTCAGAAAGAAAAATATATTTACCTCCACTTCACATAAAGTTAGGATTGATCAAAAATTTTTTTAAAAGCACTGGATAAAAAAATGCTTTCAACTATTTAAAAGAGAAATTTCCACGTATAAGTGAAGCCAAAATTAAAGAAGGAATTTTTGTTGGTCCCCAAATTAGGCAACCTTTAAAGATGCCAACTTCACGGACATTTTAAGGACCATGAAAGACGGGCATGGAATGCATTTGAAAGTGTTTGCAAAAATTTTCTTGGAAACACCAAGTCGAAAAATCGTGAACTCGTGGAAGAACTGCTCACGGCCTATCATATTTTAAAATGCAACATGTCCCTAAAACTTCACTTTCTCCATTCCCATTTGGACTTTTTCCTGAAAATCTAGGAGCTATATCGGACGAGCATGGGGAACGATTTCCCAAGACATCGCATCGAGGAAAAGATATACTGGAAAGTGGAGCCCGAATATGTTAGCCGACTATTGCTACCCTAATACGAGCACATCCAGTCTTTCTTATAAAAGGAAAGTTCAAGGAAATGAATATTAAAAATAAAAAAAACACTTGAAAATGTTTATACTGAACATAAATTAACTGTTACTAAAATGTATCATACCTTTTTATTTTTTAAATTAATAAATCAGTATTAAAGTGAGTTTTTATTGAATTTTGCTTAATATCAAAACATGTGTCTCTCCTCATTATTGAAGGCTGATATCGAAAATCTGAAGCCAGATCTGGATTCAGCAGGCCAAAATATATAAAATCCAGCCACAATCATTTCAGGGAGGCAAAAAAAGTTTTAGAATGTTTCAGTGTTATCAGTAGATTCATTTGATAATAAAATAAACTTAATTTTAAATGTTTTAGTCTACAAATAAAAAAAAAAAAAATGATTTTTTAACAACTGTTCTCCCAGTTAAAAATTAAAAAAACAATTGGCAACAGAGCTCAACGAAGCCGGATCCGGCCACAATATTTTTGTTTGTTTTTGAATGGGGAAAATATGCCGGTATGTTTTAAATTAAAAAACGTATTAAGTGTCCAAAAACTGATGAAAACGGAATGTGGACCAGAAATCTTATTCAAGAAAAAAAAAAAATGCTTTTTTAAACATAATAAGTAGTGCTTAAAATGGATATTAAGCTTATTCTTATGGAAAGTAAATTTTTTTTTTAATTCAAATAAAAAAAAAAATTGATTTTTTTTACTTAAATTTAATATTTGTTTTTGTAAATGAATGAACTTTTTTAAAAAAAAGGGAAAAAGTGAAAAAAAACTCACAACTTGGGAAGACCCGCTTCCAAAAGGGGGATGTTCCCAAAGTTTTTTTTTAAAAAGGGATATTTCAAAGCAATTAATTTTTATCATATTTTCTTGCTTTTTTACTTTTTTGGTCCCCTATCGCTCATTAAAATCAACATCATATTTTTATTTTTTTTAAAAATTTTATATTATATATATATATATATATATATATATATATATATTTTTATATATATATATATATATATATATATATATATAAATATATATATATATATATATAATAATATATATATATATATATATATATATATATAAATATATATATATATATATATATTTTAAAAATTAATTAAATTTTTTAAAAATTTTTTAAAAATTTAGAAAATGAAAAAAACCCTCTTTTAGGAAAGTTAAATAGTTAAAAAAATTCCCCGCTTTTTTGTTCTTAATGAAAATTTTTTTTTTTGAGTTGCTTGCCTTAAGATAATATGGGGGAAAGGTTTAGTGAACAACGGAGACAGTTCCTTAAGACAAATTACTGCCTTGTGGAAAGATAAATCGAAAGTAGGATATTTATATCTTACCAAAAGGGCAATGATATTTGTCTAATAAGTAGATGTTTCTCTGTTCAAACACTCTCAAGCTTAACCCCCTTTAATTTAAAATAATTTATTAAAATTTAAAATAATTAAAAAAAAAAATTTAAAATTTTATTTATTTTAATATATATATATATATATATATATATATATATATATATATATATATATATATATATATATATATTGAGAAAAAGGGAATTAAAAATTTCCTACTGTCTTCGTATTACGGGAAAAAACTAACTCCGTTTTAAGACGTTCAAAATCTGTTTTTTTTCTTTCACTATGACCCTTTCCCCAGACGTTTCGCCCGGGCCCACGGACTTTTAATAGGCTGTAAATGTTTAGCGAAAAAAGAGAAGCAATTTACAAAAAAAAACATCGTTGCCTTGCAATAATATGGACCATTTTTGGTCCTCTGCAATCACAATCAGCAGAATCACATCGGTTTTACGGAAGGTATAAATGTGGAAAAATAGGAATAAAATTCCCTACTGTCTCGGGGTTTTGAAAAAACTACCGTTTTAAAACAGTTATATTGACAAGTTGTAAGGCAGGCGAAACGCGTCTAGGGAGAGAATGTCATAGGAACAAAAGAAGGGTTGTCTCTTTAACCGGGTTTTTAAAAAAACATTTTGGTTTGATGGTTTGAATCTTATTTAAAATAGAGTACAGTCTTCTCTTAAAAAAATTAGTATCTGGTCAGAGATATTAAAGGTGGTGTCCCTTTCAGGGTCAGTCTTGAAAAATTATTTCTTGCTCATACCAGACATAGTTAACTACCTTTTGGGGGGGAAATTTACTTATTTCAGATGCGCAACTATTTTGTGGAGGGGGCAAAGAGCAAGCCTGGGTAATATTATTAATCGGGGTTTTGTCTTTGGTGAAAATGTGGTGTGATTAAAAAAATTGTGCTTTTATTTCTAAACTAATGTTATGTATTTTAAATTAAGTATACCCTTATTTAGAAACACTCAACTAAATTTACAACGGGAACAAATTTCTAGGATTGTTCATTGATAATAGGCTAAAGTTTAAAAAGCCATATTAAACACCAAAAAAAGCTGCCCTAAATTGTTTTGCCAGGATTTTCAAAAAACTTGGATAAAAATGTATCAAGAAAAGCATATTTTGCATTAAGAATTCATTTCGTTTATATTTTCGGGGTTTTTTGTGCTAAACACTAATATACAATTTGTCTAAAAAAAAGGGCACTCAGGGGGGCGGGGGGGCCAGACCGAGACTCTAAAAACCTTTTATATCAGGAATTTTTGACCTACCATCTTATTTATCCTTGAAACTGTATTTTTAAATCAAAAATATAGGGACATTTTAAAGAAGGAATCTAGCACCTACACTGGGCAAAAAAATTTACCCCCAACCAAGATCTTCTCGGTTCATGACTCGATCGTCTAATGGGCACGCTTTTTAACCATTTGCCTGCTCAGGGAAAGATCTATGATGGTAGAATATTTAAGCGTAAAGTTAAAGTTGCTTGTTGAGAGCCTTTTAAAGATGTTCAGAATATTTTGACGAGCAATTTTAACACTATTTGAGTATTTGATTTTCCCTTTAAACAATGTCACAAGCCAATATTCGTTTTAACTGTTTTTATTTGTTCTGACTGTTTTTTGTGGTAAAATTTAAAAAAAAATATTTAAGATTGTGATTGTTAGTTTATTTAATAATAGTTGTAAGTCGACTGCGTTTAACAACCTCTGACTATATATATTATTATTAATAATTATTATTGTTATTTTTATGTTTTATTTTAATTTTTAATGTTTGATGGATGACATCCACTATTTTATTTTATTTATTTAACATTAAAAAACTTAACATTTATAAGACATTTTAATTTAATGTTTTTTATTTGTGATATTTTATTTGTGTTATTTTTTTCACACTTTTTAAATTCAGAAAAATATGTTTTTTTTCAGCTTGTCAAAGAGACCATCTTCGGCAATAAACATTTTTGAGTTTGAGTTTGAGTTGTTACAACCAAAGAAACATCTTGTAATCGACTATTTGAATTTTTATCAAATAACTTGAATTTTAAAAATAACATTATGCAAACTATTACCTTACCCCGTTTAAAAAACATCCTTATACCTCGGAAAAGCGGATGATCCATCAGCTCCAGCTCATGGCGCAGCCTTTCTCTCCTGCTCGGAACTCGCCCAGAGCATCGAAACTTCTTCGGACGCGGCAAAGTCTTGAGGCAAATCGGGTTTGAAATACGGGGATAGTAAAGCATGCTTTTTCCCGAGGGTGTGATTCAGAATAGGCCAACAACGCGGGAGGAAGGACTCCAGGGCGGGGGAGCTAGAGAGGTTTAAAATTTTAAAAATAATTTAAGATATGTATAAATTTTCAAAAATACCCATATACCAACATAAAAATTAAATATGCACTAATTTTAAAATTTTTTATTATATTGGGAAAAAAAAAATTTTATTTAATCAAATTTTGTAGGGTTCTAAAAGGATATTAAATTTATTAAAATTTAAAAATTAATTTTTAGTTAAAAAATAATTACAATTTGGGATAAAAATTCTCCGCATTTTTTCTGGGACTTTTTTTGTCCCTTTTTTTAAAACCCACATATATTTCATGGTAGGATTTAAAAAATATACGATAAAGAAGGCCTCAGTGACTTTTGAGGGTGATTTTGGGGGGTTGGAGGCGTTTTCGGTTTGTGCCCTAAAAGACTTTTGATCACCGTGTTAAGAACTAGCACTATGCAAAGCCGGAAAAACAAATTGGCCAAAATTCATCTTCGCAAAATTGTAGATCCTTAAAGGTTATTCCCAGAGAACGGCTACTCCTAGACACTTTAAATAAAGTATACATTTTTAGATGCAGATGGATTTATAGTACCTTATTTTTTAATAAAATAGGTCAATGTTCTAAGTTTAAAAAAGTTACGACATCTAAAACAAGCAGGTAATGCAGCTGGCGCCCTCACTAGCAACATCAAAAGTGACGAATTAAATTTCTCGCCCTAGAAAACCCCAGATCCCAAATTTGTACCGTTAGGTCATTTGGTTAAAGAATAATTAAGAAAAATGAAAAGCAAAAATTAAAACTTTAACACCCTGTACTAATAACTAAGCATTTAGGCCCACGTTTATATGAATTTTTGGACTTTAAAATCGATCCAGGAATGCCTCTTCAATTATGACATACCATTAAGCAACACCTGATAATTTAAACTGCAAAACTAATCAAAATATATATATATTTTTTAATTTGATGATACTTAGACATTAGATCAAAGCAAAGTGTGAAAATACAAGGAAAGATTCCACAAATACATACATACAAGCTAATAAAAGAGTGATAATTAGAGACTTATATTTACCTAAATTCATAATTGCTCCCCATCTCAGATAACACATCACTACTCATGTCACTAGGTATATCGATGTGGTAAACGTAGTCAAACGCAAATGCTGGTGTCCTTTCTAGAAGCACCGACTCGGTATTAGTCGACATATGATGATCCCATGACGGATTGTATTTTCGTTTCCCACCCTTATTTTCAATTGCCTCTGCGTCAAAAAGCGAGTCGCTTTTGTGAAAATTAGTAGTTGAGCCTAAAATTATAGGCGCCAAACTTAAGATTTATAAAACCTAATATATATACATATATACATATATCGTGATCAAAACTAAGGTGAATTTTCTATAAAATAAAAAAATCTTTATTTATTCTTCCAAATCTATTTCATCCCTCTTTCAATATAATACCCCTCCGGTAAAATTCAATTTGTGCCAAACGTTTCTTCTCAGTCCTCCATGCATGCCAAAGGTCATCTTCGTATGGCTCAATACAGGGCTTTGCACGTAGCGATTCTCGTTGAATCTTTTCAATCGACTTAAAACGGTGTCCTCTTTTGAGTTTTGGGAACAGCCAGAAGTCACACGGAGCTAAATCGGGCTAATACGGCGGCTGAGCTCCAATATGAGTAAAATTTTTGGCCAAAAAGTCTCAAATAGCTAATGCAGTTTGAGATGGTGCATTTTCGTGATGCAAAACCAAGAGTTGTCTCGCCAAAATTCCAGCCATTTCTTGAGAATAGCCTAACGCAAACGATGCCTAACATTCAAATAATACTACGTATTGACTGTTTGGCTGGGTGAAAGGAATTCATAGTGCACTACACCACGATACTCGATCAGTTAACCTGACCTTGATTTTTGAACGACTTCACTCGATTGGTCGGTTGTTTCTGAGTTGTATGCATAGATCCCGGTCTCATCACCAGTAATAATGTGTTTTATAACGTCCTGATAGTTGGCAAGCATCTCTGTACAGACTTCTGTGTCGTTCTTTTTCCATGAAGAGAAATTTTTGGCACCAAACGTGATTTCGCTTGAGACCCAAATGATACTTCAAAATTTTTCTGAATCGATCCATATGATATATTTACCATATCCACAAGGTCTCTATTAGATAATCGTCGATTTTCAAGCACTAAATCCTTCACTTTCTTTGATGTGTTGTTCGTCAATTGATGTTGATGGTCGTCCAGATGCCCGAAATCAGCAACATGTTCTGGGCCTTTGAAGTCCTTTCTTATACCACTTGTACATTTTTTATTACGATATCATCGCCGAATGCCTTTTGTAGCATTCTAAACGTTTCGACACAAGAAATTTTTGTCCACAAGCAAAATTAATTGCACTTCATTGGTCAACAAAATCAGACATTGTAAAAATCGCCAAATCAACTTTTCTTTGTTCACAAAAGTAAGCGTAAACTAAATACTAATGAGTCGTCAAACTTTTACCAGATCTTACTGGCAGTGGTACCAACAAAAAATAAAACAATTTGCCCGAATCGGCATAAAAGCGGAAGTTTAAACGAAATATTCACCTTAGTTTTTGATCACAGTGTATATATAATAATAATAATAATAATAATAATAATACAATATATTCAGAATTTGGTGTTTTTACAATATACATATTACAGTATAATTATAAACCATATTTTATTACACATTAATAATATAAACAATGCACCTAGAACTGAACCCTGTATGTGCATACTCAAATCTGCTATTTAGTTTATTCAGTCATAAGTAATATCACAGTTACATTTAAAATAATACATCAAATTTATGAGAGTTGGTTAAATAATGCTTACAGAAATGGCCAAACTTTTTATATTTACGATGTTTTATTTCTTTTGGGATTAAATTATAAATTTTTGTGCTAGATAGTTAATCGGGATCTGTTAATATTAGTATTGCTGCTAGGAATTAATAGTTGTTTATTGGTTTTCGATCTTGTGTCATGAGAATGTATAATATATTGTTTCAGTTTAGAATTTTATGAACAAAACACATAAGGAATAGACAAAGAGGGATCGAGCATTAAGGATTTCAGAATGTCATGTAGCTGGTGTGAATATCTTTGTTCTTTTTGGTATATGATTTTTAATATATAATTTTGATAATTTTAAGAGGATATAGAGAAGCCAGACCCTCCCCACACAACTATTCCATATATCTTATTAGGGATTCCACTAAAGCTCTATATAGACAGATTAGCATTTTTTTATTGAGTATTTCACGGAGTGTGTAGAACTTGTGAATCAATTTTCTGATGTTTTTTGTCAACCTTGATATATGTGGGACCCCATTTTAAATGCTTATCTATTATGATGCCAAGATACTTGAGTATTGTCTACTTCTTGTTATTGGCAAGTCTAAATTTTATATTCAGTTCGTTAAAATGAGGACGGTTAGCAGCTGTCAGAGAAAGGCTATATAGTTTGTTTGTTTGCGTTTAATGTTAATTTATAGCACCAACTAGTTTTTTGATCAATTTAACACCACCCACAGCCACTTCCTTGCCTGAGCCCAGAGTCTCCAGAAAATATAGCCCCCAATTCAGCATAAGAAATGAGCGCACCACCATCTATATTTCATGGCAGTAAGAGAATTTATGTAAATTATAAAAGTACGGGACCTAAAACGGTTCCTGGGATCCCAAATTTTTTCGGGCAGCGGATCCCCTTGTCCTCCATTTTTACAAATTTTTTCGCCGCTCATATTCGAAGACACCCAAACCGGTACCCTCACCCTATGGGGTTTTTTAGAACACTCAGAAGCAAGTGATAAAAGCCCCGTGTCGAACGCCTTCGAGATCAAAAAAAACAGCTAAAACTTTTATTATTATCCAAGTAAGAAGTAATTTGTCCAACAAGTTCATAGATTGCATTTTCATATTTAGACCATATTAAAACCAAATTTTTGATAAGATTTCATTAATACAAAGTAACTTAAAACTATCCTTCGATTTTTCAAAGATTTTTGAAAAATTATTTATCACACTTATAGGTCGATAATTTGAAACATCTCTTTATCTCCAGTTTTTAATATCGGTGTAACAATTGAGAATTTTAGTAATTTAGAACTTTGTAATTTTTAAAAATGATATTTATTATATGCAAAAGGATTAATTTTAAGGATGAAAAAATTTTTTAAAATTTTTAGATAATTTCCCGTCAAAAACCGATGCACAGTCATTCTAAGAGTTTATGAGGATATTAATTCATTTTTACAAGGGTCCAGAAACATAGATGATTTTGGGTTATATTTTATTCTTTAAATTGTGTAAGGTGATTTAATTTTTTTATACATATTTAGACCAATATTCAGAAGTACTTATTACAATAATTTATCTCCTTACAGAGCAAACCCAAACACCATTGTCCTTATTTTAATTTTCATCAGATTTAGAAACTTTTTGATCTGTAGCTAAAAGCAATTAGTTTGTAATATTTTAAGTTGTTCTTGTTATTTTCTTTTTCCCTTTTTTATAATAATTATTTTTTATTTATTTATCACTTTGTTGAGGTTTTTTCATTTTCTTTAAATGTCTATTATTATTTCTTATTGTGAGTCAAAGCATTTTCTAAGCTTTCTCTGTGTTTTATAGAATTTATAACCCCCGTTGTTATCCAGGTTTAAATTTTTTTTATAAGATTTTGTTGAAACAGTTTTTTCAGTTTTGATTGATTAAAAATGTTGAAAATATGTCATAAAAATTTTTGCAGGGAAATTTTCCCCAGGGTTTTTGGGTGTGGTGAACTGTCCAGGTTTGATTTCTGAACAAATTCCCAAAATATTTAATCCATTTTGTAACTGTATATGTATTCTTTTTTGGGAAGTTTTTGCGTTATAGGCTTTTTTTTATCAATATTAATATTATAGGGGAATGGGCTGTTACCGATGAATTAAGAACGGCGAAGAATATTCAAAGAGGTGGATAAGCCTTGCTCTGACAAAGATATGATCTATACATGATTGTGAACATTTGTTACTCGAGGGAGTGTTTACTGCTGATAAAATCCAAAATGATTTAAACTAGTAACATATAAAAAAAGATTATCTTCAATCACAAAGATTTATATTTACATCACCCATAATAATATCAATGTGGTTTTGTTTTTTTGTAGTTAAATAATTTCAAATCATCCAGAAAGTCTAATATTTGTTAAGGGGGGGTACAAACAGGGGGTTTTTCCAAATTCAGTATTTTCTATTTGAAAATAATTTCTGTAAGAGTTACTTTAGATCTTGTTAGTTTTTTATTCTGAAAAATTTTATTTAAATTTGATTTAACAAAGATTACAACCCTGTCGTTTTTTTTAATGTTATCAGAAAAACTTCTTTAAACCCTTTATGTTGTATACCTCTAATATGCCAGCACTGTTTAAAATAATTATGTCAGTAAATTTTTTTTAATGTTCTAAGAAAGTTAAAAATCATTAAAAATTTTTACGAATGCCTATTTGAGATGCAAAATAAGTAACTTATTATCTAAAGAAATTTTCTTGTATAAATTATCACAGTCAATCACTTCATGTTGTATTTGGGTCTGAAGTCAAGCTCATCTAGTTACCAACTTCTTGTTGTTTATTAATGCCATAGCCCATTTTACTTTAGACCTAGAGATATTGAAATGATGGACATAAGGGATCATTTGATGTATGTTCAATATGGTATTTTTAAAATTGTATTTTTATTAGCGTTAATACAATTTTGACACTGTTTCCTATTTTTGGACAGTCTTTAACTTCATGTTCTTCAGCACAGAATTCACAAACTAGTTTATTTTGACAGTCACTATTTTTATGATAAGCTTCCTGACACTTAAAACATCTCGGAATTGACAAGTCTTCATAAACAGGACATCTTTCCCAACCAATAAATACTTTTTTGGCATGCATAAATTTATGAAATAGACCTGGTGAGCATTCAAGAAAATTGTGGAGGGTGTCTCTATGCTTTAATTTTTTAACAAAAGTAATGTAGTTCATCAGTGCTCACACGAAGTCATTCTGTTCCCTTAGACTATTTTCAATTCCTTCCAGTCAAGATTTCCTTCGTAGTTAGTTATTTTAATTGAGTAGTTTCATTTTAGTTAATTGCACTTCATGCTCAGTAAGTATCTTTCAGTATTAGATTTTAGTATTTCCTGTGTCTTTTTATTTTCACATTTAATAATAACACAGCCATTCTTCTTTGTAGTACGAGTATTTTTTATCCCAATTTTAAATTTTCCAATTTAATATTCTGTTTGATATCACTATTTGTCTTATCGGCATGCTGTTGTTTTTTTGGTTTGATAATTACACTTGGAATACTTAGAATTTTAGGCTTATTAGTATTTTGCAGTACAGTCTGACTAAATGACAGGTGATCTTATTTGGGTACTTGATCCTGATTTTTCTCTAGCCTTTTTTAATTTTTTGTTTTAATAATTGAATTACGTCATCTCTACCTGCTATTATGTTATCTTTATCCTTGATGGTAAGTTTTCAATAGCAACCGGGTATCAAAACTTCGACATTTTTCACAGTGGAATTTCATCACTCTTTCCTTGAGTTGAAGCAACGTTAACTTCAGATGAAGTTAATTTAGAGCAAGTTTTGCAGTATCCTGTTCTGCAACCATCACAAAGAAATATGTTATCTTTTTTGTTTTGTTTCCTTACATTTGCATATACATCGCATTCCATGTTTTAAGGTTATGTCTGCTAAACATGTGGATGGTAAGAAAAACCGTTTAATTTTCCTCCGAATTTATGTTTTTTTCGAGAGATGGCACTCTACTAAAGACTACAACCACTTGCTAATTTTTTGCTGTAATAGTTACGAGAAACTTAGAAAATTTATAACAACGTGTTGACATAACAAACGTCGTCGAACGAATTATAGATATTCATATATTATATATATATATATATATATATATATATATATATATATATATATATATATATATATATATATATATATATATATATATATATATATATATATATATATATATATATACAGGGTTGTGATTTAATAACGGATAAATTCAATAAGAGGTATTTCTTTTTCGAAAATCCTTGGACAGTCAGATTTTATTTTTGGATCGGCATATTTTGACATCAAATGTAGATATACAGGTGTCGCAAGAAAGTCTGATAGGAAAAATATTTTTTTCTTAAAATGGAACCCCTGTATATTTTAGCACTTTCGATTCTCCAAAATTCTGGACATGTTTTATGTATAATATCAATACCTATCTTTAACTGCTTACTTTAAATAATAATATAATACTGCTTCAACATAAATTGATTAATAATTACATTCCACATTTTTGAAATTTATTTTATCAAATGGCTGGAAGTGGCCGCCATTAATAACAGCTCTGCAGCACCCTTGGCGATCGTTAAATTCTTGCTGTACATTTCAACTGTATCTGGAGAAATATTCCCAATTGCATTACTTAATGCATCTTTGAGGATATCAAAGTGTGTGGCTTATCTTTATACTTGATTTTGACATAACCCCAAAGAAAGTAGTCTAATGGATTAAGGTCGGGTGATCTAGGTGGCTAATTTATTGATCAACGTCTGCCTATCCACCGATTGGGCAAAAAAACTTCTTTTTTAAATAATTGACACTTATTTCAAGTCTATGTCAAATATTTGCTGTGAGAGGTGTATAGGTAATCGAAATGACTGGTTATAAATGGTTTATAATGATTTGAGATGCCCTTAATGGCGGCCACTTCAGCATTTGATAAAATAATTTTTAAAAATGTGGAATGTAATTAATCAATTTATGTTTATTATTTAAACGTAATTACATTATACATAAAAAGATGTCCTAGAATTTTCTGAGAACTGAAAATGCAAAATATACAGGGGTTCCATTTAAGAAAAAATATTTTTCCCTGTCAAACTTTCTTGCGTCACCCTGCTATCTACATCGATGTCAAAAAATGCCCGATCCAAAAAATAAAATCGACGTCCGAGGATTTTTCTGAAAAAGAAATACCTCCCCTTTATTGAATTTACTGCTATTAACACAATTGTATATATATATATATATATATATATATATATATATATATATATATATATATATATATATATATATATATATTTATATTTATTTGAAATAATCTTTCTACCTAATTTCAGATAAGGAGCAGTACTCTCGCCTACTTCCAAATGTCCACAACTACAGTACCCCACAGGAATCAACTGTAGCCTCGCTAACCCCTCCTGTACAATTAAACCATGTTAAACCATGTATGACAGTGTCACTGTAAATGCCCTGTAGATCTAATGTAAGCATTGGATAGTAACGAAGCTTTTTGTGTGCATAATAACCTCTTTCGTTACTCGATTCAGACACCTAAAATAAACATTTTTTTATCAAGTAACAGATCTTCAAGATAAGTTCACCATGCAATGGCCGCCAAGATGTCCTTATTTGACTTCATTCGATTTTTTATACATTTGCAAAACTACTTCATACCTAGTTTTTCAAAAAATTGGTGTTGCGAATTTTAAGTGAGAAAAATGTGCAAAATTAAATTTCTAAATCTAAGGTCCTTGTTTACTTTCAAGTAATGTAAATTTTTATTACCTTAAAAGTTATAGACGCTCTATCAACATAAAATCCAAATTGCAAAGTATGCCCCCTGTGGCTTTTTAGTTCTTCATTATCCCACTCATCCTCCCAAGGAGCTGGCAACACCGAGGAAACGTAGGACCACGCCCAACCTGTCCAGGTTTCCCCGTGCTCAGGATTTTCTACACAACAGAAAATAATTAATATTTAATCAATCTCAAATTACAATGAGTAAAAATGTCCAAAAAAATGTTTTATGTATTTTGTTATCTGAAATGCATCAATAAATTGAAAACTTTAGAAAAAATACCTCCTTTATTATCAGTAGAAGTTCCAGAGCCGTCAGTGGTTGAGCCATTTTCGGGTTTTAGCTGTTTTTGCTGAAGCGCATAAAGCAGCATCAAAAGTCGCATCAACATCGGTACTTGTTGCTCTGTCATACTAAACTCCATACCTAAAAAAGTTTTAATTTTTTGACTTTTGTTATCTTGGGACAGTCCACGAAGACTAATTTGATACGCAAATCAAATCAAAATTAAAAACTTTATCCTAATGTGAATGTGATATATAGGATTTAAAGGTATATGGAGATTTTTTATTTGCTAAAATAAATACTAGTAATTTTTTATATTTTTGGAATGAGTAAGCCTGGAAGTCAAAAAGATTTGGATTTTTTACTTCAAAGAAACTTCTTATATATATAATTACCTTTTAGCATTACTCCTTCCCCCGAAAATAAAATTATCTACGCCACTAAGAGGACGATGCAGGGCAAGGTAAGACTCAAGATTTTAGTCAGTATCACAGTTGTTTCGCTATGCTTCATTGCGTCATGTAGACTGGCTTCGCGATATCAAGTCAATTTATTTGATTTAAAAATATAAAAACCACGCTAAAGACAAGAATTATTACAACAAAACAAACGCGAAGGGGCTTGAAGGAAGAAAATTATATTCTTGACATTAGGTAACGGAAACATTTAATGGGTTACATAAAGGACTATATTCTGCTGGGTAAAATGTTAAAACTTACTTGTTGCAGTATACATCTAACCTTGTTGTAGAGGCCATGTTAGCTGTTGCAGAGTGGTAATTTCTTAATAAATGCATTGTCATAGAGCACCTATATCATCCAAAATAAAAATAAATATTATTAAAAGCATAAATATCATTTGCATATTAGTATATTTTACAGAGCGAATTTGGTACCTAAAATTAAACAGCAAACCACCAGTAACATTTTTAAAAATTGGTACATAGAACATTAAAAACCAAAATCTGTACAAAAGTCACCTTTTCCTGTTTTTTATATAAAATAAACCTATTAAAACTAGCTATATATTCTTTTATGATCTATTCACACACATCAATAACATATCAGTTTCATCTCTGTTTATAGTTGTGATAATGCAGAAAAATATCACTATAAAAGACCAACTACAGAGATAATTAAGCCCCCAAACTAAATAGAGCAGCAGCGCCTTTTTATGCAAGGTGAAATTCCATCAATAGATGCCTTTAGGATAAGTGAATAAGTATTCCAAACGCTTGTTTTATGTTTACATACGTACCTATATAACATAGGTTCCTGATATACTTCAATTTTGCCAGAAGCATTTCTTTTATCCAGACACAGAGTAAGATCATTAACACTAATAACTTTTCTTAGTGTAACCTGAGCTGGGGAAGGATCTAAAAATTAGTTAGGAAAAAAAATGTTAAAAAAAAGAAGCTATATAGTACTTGTTTAAAAATATAAATTAAATACATGATTTTAATTTTAAATAATACAATTAAAATTAAAAAAAACTTATAAATTTGGTTAATTAAAAATAAATGTGCTCTTACTTTCAATGTGATTCTATTATTTCTAAAGAACTTTAAATTAACCACTTAATCTGTTCGTACAGACAGAATAATATATACAAGATGTCCTGTACATATTATCCTGAATGCTTCACAAAGATTGATAAATTTTTCTTTAGGAAGTTAGCGTTTTCAGAAATATACTAATTATTTTATATAGTAAAATATTGGCTTTTTTTACATTTGCTTTCGTCTTTTCTGTTCTGATGGCATTATATTTAATTTAATTGTAGAAATAACTAAAAATATACCTGTATATGCTGGTTCCCACTTTTCATTGGCACTTTGAATTTTCAGCAATTTAACATTCATAGACAAAACAATATCCTCTTCGACATATTTTAAAATTAAATTATTGCAATGGATGCTTATGTTACTAACTATTTTATTTATTAGGGACTGGATATAACCTGGAGGAGCTTCTACATTTTTACTAAAAAAAACTTTATTAACACAAATTCTATACAAAATTATGAATATATACACACCGCAATGGTCTAAGGATATTCCTATTTTAGGGATATAAATCAAAGAATTTAAAAATATATGGCCAAAAAAAGATAATTTATGGAAATTTATCATATTCTGTACAAAATGTAATATTTTAATTAAATGTAGATACCAAAAAGAAAAACTACAGTGGCGTACAACCATTTTTTTTATTTCAACTAAATATCAAACAAAATTAAAAGTCATATTCTAAACATATACCAATTTTTTATAAGATGAATTTTTTTAATCGAGTATGACCTCCTCTGAGTTTATCACTGCGACACCTTCTTGGCATACTCAGAATTAAATTGTCCATATCTTCCTGAGCTATGCAAACCAAGCAGCATTTAACGCAGCAAACAGTTGTTCTTGATTCTGGAATTGAGGGTTTTCACGCAAAACCGTTCTTTGTAGCATATCCCATGCATGCTTGATTGGATTTAGGTCAGGTTGGGATGGCAAAACGGTGATTTGGTTGTCTTGTAAAAAATTGTGTAGCGTTGTCGTGCATCAATATAAAGTCTGGTCCAACAAGTCTTGCATGGGGTAAGACAAATGGTTGAAGAATCTCTTCCACATATCGATGAGCGTTTAAAAAATGTTCACCAAAACGAGATCGGTTCTTCCGCCGAGTCGTATTCCCACACCATTACTGTGCCACCTCTAAAAATGTGGACTTCTTGCACATTTTCCAAGCCCTTTGTAGTCCAGGTTCTTCCTTTCCTCAGTCTTTTGAACCCGGATGCAACCCAAACCGAGATTCATTAAAAAGAACGGGGGATTGTCCAAACCCCGTGTTCTGTTGCCCAAGCAAACGAGAGGGATTTCCTCAAAAAGTGGCTATCTAATGGTCGTCTATTACGTAGTCCACCCTTATGAAACTTTTCCCCAACTGTAAATTTGAAATTCAATTATGGTTTCGGTACCCGATTCATTATTTCGGGAACAGATACTGTGGGATTTTTTTAGCCATTTGCACAAAAAAACGATCTTGAGCGGGCCCGAGTCACCCGTGATGGATGGATTTTTTCAGAAACATCACCTGTTTTTTGGGAAACGTGCCCATAATCTTGAGATTACGCTCTGTGAGGGGGAGAGTTTCAGCAAAGAGCTTGCCTAGTACCAGCTTCTAACATTCCAACAGCCCAACATTTCACCCCGGTTAAGAGGGCCTTTGCATGATAAATAAGTAACAGCGGAGTCTATACTCTACTTTGGGTTACAATATACTGACCAATATTTTAAAATTTAAAACTGATATGTCCACCTACTTTGATTTAAAAACAATTTTTTTAAGAAGTCCCATTTGAACCGTAAATAAA
The DNA here is from genome assembly GCA_019359885.1 of Listronotus oregonensis. Taxonomy (NCBI): domain Eukaryota; kingdom Metazoa; phylum Arthropoda; class Insecta; order Coleoptera; family Curculionidae; genus Listronotus; species Listronotus oregonensis. The sequence goes on along the minus strand of JAHBCN010005756.1, from coordinate 31,998 downwards.
GTAGTCCATTTTTTACAAAAAAAACATTAAAATGCCCATCTTATCAATATTCTTAACATATTTTCCCAAACCCCAAAAACATTTAAAAATTTTAAAATTTCCTTTTTTACACTCATTGAAATAAATTTTCCCTAGACCATTGTGTGTATTTCAATTACTTAATGGGACTCGGATTGTGTTTGATTTATTGTTTGAGTTTCCTGCTATGTGAAACTTTATCTTCTTGTATTGTTTTTAGTAACTATTGTATGTAGCGTTAAAGTATTGTAAGCTTTTATTTTGTATTTTTAGGTTTTTGTAGTACTTTTATGTGAGCCAATATCTGAATAAATATCTAAATAAATAATTACAAGTCCTACCTTACCTTTGTCCTGTTACTTTTTCTTTTGCTTTTTTCCTTTGTGGTGTATGTCTTGCACCTTTTCCTTTTAAATTTAAAATGCATTCTAAAAAATAAATTAATTAAAATTTTCTACAGTTTTAAAAAAAAAAATATCCTTAGAAATACTTGAATTTTGATACTCAAGAACATAATCTCTTTGTTCTTTTTTTGTCTATTTCTTCATCTACTTTATTTGATACTCAAGAACATAATCTACACCTACCTATAGTATTTATTGTAATTTTAATAGGTTCCGAAGCAATTTTAGTCCAAGGGACATGTATGGAAAGCTCCCTAATACAAACCCCCAAAATAAAAGGGAAGCTGCAGCCCTTTCTCCCCTTAAAGGTTTATCTAAGAGAAACTGCCCTCTCCACCCCATTAGTGACACCTAAAAGTAGCAATTCCCTTTTTTTGTTTACTAAGTTTCTTTGAAAAGACTTTGATCTCGTTTTAGAAAATTACCTGAGAATCTTCAGGTTTAAAATTATTAATGTATCTGTTAACATAGCTCAGTATTATTGGAGTAATATAGGACTCTAATTTAAACATTACTCGCTTTTAACACCTAGAAACACTTAAATAAACTTAGACAAACATATTCTTGTTGGGACACTGTTCTATGTTTTTTCGTCTTTTTAACTATTTTAATTCTGTAAATGCATGGTTTTGATTGAAATGTGTGACTTAAAGTTGTTATAAATACTGTAAACTATCTATGGTGTTAAATTAATGCGTTATCTCGGGAGATATGATGACGAAAATGTATGAACATGAAATTTTTGATGATTGTTTTGCGAAAAGTCAGGGGACGTCAACAAACCGGCAATCAGCTGTTTGACAGGGTAGTTATCCAACGTTGCCAGCTATTTGAAAACTCACCCCCTAAAGCAATTTTAACCCCTAAATTTAAACCCAAAGATTTTAAATAATTTTATTTACCCACCAGTATGGTTTTCCTTTTTTTTTTAAATTGTCTGAAATTCCCCCCCTTTTTTAAAATTTTTTATAGGGGGTTTTTGGGGGCTTTTGAACCCCAAAAAAATTTTTTTTTAACTTTTTTTTTTTTTCTCATCAAAGGAATATCAAATTTAACCTTATTTTAAATTTTTTTTTCCCCCTTTTTTTTACCAATTTTTATTTTTCCCAAAGTCCTTTTTTAAAAAAACCTTTAAAACCTTGCATTTTTATTTATTTTACCCCTTTTTTTCCTTTTTAGAACTTTAAAAACACCCCCAAAATTTTTATTATCTTTTGGGCCCACTTTTGGGGGGGGGGGAAATGGAGTTTCAATTAAATAAAAAAGGGGAAAATAAATTAAAACTTTTTTTTTAAATTCATTAAAAAAAAATTTTTCAAAATATAAAAGAAAGATTAATCCCAAAATACCTCCCAATTTTTAAATTATTTTTTCCCCAAATTTAAAAAAAAAAATTAGACTTGGCAACTTGTGGCTTTAATGACGAGTCGCCTTCATGGTAAAAATTATTGGTAGTGTCCTTTTCGAAGGGTACCCGAACTATCATTTTATTATTAGGGTTGCTCTTACGCACAAAACTATTACTTAAAAGTAGATTTCTGTATCTGAAAATTTGTAGAAAACAGTATTGATAATCTATAAAACTGGGATTATCTTAATTTCTCTTTACGTCATGATATATCTATTTCTTCAAAGTATTCTCATTGTTTTTAGCACTGTCGTGTATGAAAACCAAAATAGAACTAGTAATATGAATATCATCTAATAGATGTCGCCATAGGCTGAAGAAGGCTCCGAAAAATACACTGTACCAGGACTAACCAAGTTATTTCGGTATTTTATCGTAATTATTGGATAAAAAACACATGTTGAGATTTGGCCGAATTTTTTATTTGTGAATTGCTCACTTATTATTAAATAATTGTAAACGAAACTTAAGTGGTTTTGAGTAATGTTTATACAAAAATTTGGTAATTGTTTAGATACGTGGCTCCACAATTTTGGGATGTAAAATCAACATGATTATTTTTTTTTTGAGTTGTCAAATATTTTTTGACTAAAAAAAAAATGAAAAGTCCAAAAATTGACATTTAATTTTTGTTGAAATTATTTGCTTTACACTTAGAATATGAAACAAATCACTAGAAATCGCTAAACTTAAATGGATGCATTTTATTGACGAAAAACTTGAAAAATATCCATTTTTAAATTTTTAAAATAAAAATTAACGCCCAATTTTTTTTTTTAATTTTTACCTAAAAGATTTGTAAATCCGCCGTAATTTAGAAAGAACAAAATATATATAAACAAACGTGATAATATCATTATTTTTCGATTTTTTTTTAATGAAAAAAAGATAGTGCCACACATCTAGGCAATTACCAAAAAATGTATTTTAATTTTCTGTGCCCTAGATTTGTTGTTCGCGGAACATCCTGTATAAAATATTATTTAATGTTCATGTATATATGTAAGCGTGTTTAAAAGATTCTAGATACTAACTTAAATTTAAAAAAAAATCACTCAAATCAATTTAAAGGAAAACCTCAAATTTTCGTTTACAGTCTGCATTCATTGCAACATTCCACATTGTTGGTTGTTTCACCCTTTTTTTTTTTATCTTGGGACAGTCCACGAAGGCTGATGCCTAAGTACTAACGTACCGTGGGTGTCTTCAGTGTGGTGAGAGGGAGTTTGTTTACACGGGACTTAAATTTTGAAGATTGGGAGGAGAAGAAAAACTTCTGCGGGCAGCAGGTTCCATAGTCTTGACACTATGGGGATGAAGGAACGAAGAAAGCTGAAGTTCGGGGCATCTCTAACTGAACTGTAAAAGGATGATAATAGTTGCACTACGTGTTGCTGTTGGGAGCTGCCAGAGAAGGAACCATACTGGCCAACTCCCCTGAGCAGAAGCCGTAAAAATACCTATAGAAGAGCGACAGATCCCTACAGCTCGACGGTGGGCAAGAAGAGGAAGCCTTTCTGTGAGCGTTGGATCATTAATAAGATGAACGGCTCTTCTTTAAATGGAGTCAGAATGCTAAGTGTTGTAGGGGACGCCATTCCCAGACATGAGAACAATATTCTAAAGAGGGTCTGATTTGGGATACATACAGAGTGTACAAATTGGAAGAAGAGAAATATTTTCTGGCTCGGGAAAAGAAATCCAATCTTTTTTGAAGCTGCCGAAGCTATGGATAAAATGTGTTTGTGTCAGTTAAGGTTATTCTCAAAAGTAACGCCGACAAGATTAAACGACTCTTTGTTCTGCAGAACTTGGCCGCTCATATGTAAGGGATGAGCATTTGCAGACTTTTTTCGCGACAGGGAACATGACTGTGTTTTCGAGGCATTAAACTGAACAAGATTTTTGGCGCCCCAATCCAAGATAAGATTGAGGTCTTGTGAAAGGGATATCTGCATTGACCTGCCCTTGTTTTCGAAATCAGGATTACACGGTGGCTTAAGAAATTGAATACTAGAGTGGAGGGTACTATTGTCAGCAAAACTATGAATGGGATTGATTGTGGAAGAGAGAAGATCGTTAATGTGTAGAAGAAACAGCGTGGGTGCCAGCACTGACCCTGGGGACCCCAGCATTAATTTGGTAGAAGCTGGAGAATGACCATCTACACTAACTGATATACGTCGATTAGAAAGGAAACTGGAAAGCCAAGAGCAAAGCTTAGGTGGAAGACCGTAAGAAGGAAGTTTGTTAAGAAGCCCATCATGCCAGACCTGATCGAAAGCTTTGGATATGTCAAGCGCAACGATCTGGGATTCACCAAGAAACTCAAGGGACTTGTTCCAGTTGTGTGAAACAAAGGAAAGAAGATCAGCTGTGGATCTACTGTGACGGAATCCATATTGTCTAACATGTAAGATCTTATGTTTTTCCAGATACTTTAAGATTTGGGAATTAATGAATTCCTTATTTTTGGTTTCATGGCTACTTGATCCAAAATTACCAACTCTAACGTAGATAGGGTCTCTTGACTGGAATTTAAAAAAACAAGTAAAATTTTGACTCGTCATATCTCAAAAAATGACATGTGATGAATACTATCAGGATAAAAGAAGACATACCGGTGGTCCCATTTAAAATTTAAAAGTACTAGTCATTTCTGGTCAACCCGGAAATGATACAAAACAAATTACATAGGTCAAACAATGCATATTTATGTCAAATAGTGACATACCAAATTTAATTTTTTTATCTTAAAAAATTAATAACATTTTGTCAAAAAAAAGTTAACATAATTAATCAAAAAAAAAAAAACTGTTAATAATTAATCTCATCTCAAGATAAAATAAAAACTTTAAAAATACGTCGCATGGTATACATTCGGTTTATCACGGATAGATTGCATGTCACCTAATTTTTGTTTCCACATTTATAAGATATTTTTTCTAAAAATAACTTTTTCCATTCTTTCCTCATCTCAATTCTTTCCGTGTACCTCCAATATTTTTTTTCCAATCTGGACTTTAGGGCTTATAGCTATTCACTATTTTGTATTCCTTACGTGACCGACTCGGTCCCCTAATACCTTTGCATTTTGTTAAGGATCGCCTTATTCAGACTTATAATAAACATTTTTGTTTACTACAAGAATGGTTTTTGGCTGTAACTTTTCATTGAACTGCATTCACATTATTTCCCCACATACTCACCTTCCAAGTTTATGCACATTTACCATCGTTGTGGGATTTTTATAATGATACTTCAATAAAATATTTTTGGTTGGGCGCAAAGCCACTTATGCGCAAATTCCGCCACAGAAGATCCACAGCTGATCTTCTCACACAACTGGAACAAGTCCTTGAGATTCTTATGGTGACTTCCAGATCGTTGCTCTTGAAATATAAAAAGCATTTGATCTGGTCTGGCATGATGGACTTCTTTACAAACTTCCTTCCTACGGACTTTCATCTAAGTTTTGTTCTTGGCTCTCCAGTTTTCTTTCCAATCGACGTATATCAGTTATTGTAGATGGTCATTCCTCCAGCTTCTACCAAATTAATGGTGGGGTGCCCCAGGGCTTAGTACTGGCATCAACTCTATTTCTTTTTCACATCAACGGTCTTCTCTCTTCCACAATCAATCATATTTAAAGTTTTGCTGACGATAGTCCCCTCCACTCTAATATTTAGTTTCTTAAGCCACCGTGTCAGTCTGATTTGGAAAACAAGTGCAGGCAATAAAGATATCTCTTTTATAAGACCCTAAACTAATCTTGGATTGGGGAGCCAAAAATATTGTCCGGTTAAATGCCTCCAAAGTACAGTCATGTTCGCTGTCGTGAAAAAAGTCTTCCAATGCTCATCTGTTACATATGAGCCGCCAAGTTCTGCAGAACAAAGAATCATTTAATCCCGTGAGTGTTACTTTTCAAAATGCTTTACTTGTAAAACACATCACATGAATACGCTTAGCAGCTTTAAAAAGACTTGGATTCTTTTTTCAAGCCAGAAAACATTTTCCTTATTATAGTCTGTATACTCTGTATGTCAGATTAGACCTTTTTTAGAATATTGTTCTCACGTCTGGGGACTGGCCTCTTTTAAAACACTTAGCATTCTTGGCTCCATTTAAAAAAGAGCTGTTCGTCTTATTAATTAATTAATTAATTATTAATTAATTAATGTTAACTTTTAACAATTGCTAAGTCCATTGCTAAATTTAACAACGCAATCATCACTTGGCGCCCTTAGAAGTTTTCCCTTTTCCTCCAATTCTTCAAATGTTTAAGTATCGTGTAAGTAAACTTCCTCCTTACCACACTTCAGACACTCACGGTACGTTAGTACTTATATAGGCCTCAGTCTTCGTGAAAGAGTAAACGTCAATGTCCATATCAATGTTTGTGACATCTAATATCGATGTTAAAAATATCGAACATCGGTACCAAAACAAAACATCGATGAACATCGCCCAACATTAGTTCTGGTCAGGGCGGCGTTGGGGTAAGACCTCTCCTCAGCCGTCCTCTAGTCAGGTGCGTTTTTTAGAGGGATTAATACCGAAATCAAATTTCAAATAAAGCGATTAATAAGATACGGGTCACGTTGTATACCTATTGTAAATTTGCAACCTTTTTTTTGTTTCCGATATTTTACTTTATCCTAGGAAAGAGCATCCTTAAGGGCCGTAGATATTGCGTACGCGGTCCTTCACCCTGAACCTTATAGGAATGCAACGTGACGCAACGTCCACTGACCCACATGCAGCTTAGATAGGACATTGGCGTACCACTAGGGGATTGCATGTTTTTATTATAAGGGTATGTTTTTAAAAAGTATATTACATCCTTTGGGAAGTTAAAATGGGAAGGAAAGTTTGTAAAAAAAATTGTCATTTTTGAAGTTGTAAATATGGAAGTTAGTAATTAGATTAGCCAAAAAAGTTAAAGACGTTAGCTAGGAAAAAAAATAGAAATTTTCCTCCTTTAAGGGATAGAATAAAGGTAAAAGTTTGTATGGAACTTCGTAATTTCTAAACTTAAAAGTATGAAAATTGGTATAAAAGTTTATAAAGAAAAATCATCATTTTTAAAGTTGTAGAGAGAGCTAGGAGTGTAGTGTCAAAAGGAAAAGATTTTAAAACCATAGTCAAATTCTAATGCATGTAAGAAAATTATCTGGGGTAATACCACGAGTGCTTAAAAATTACCGATAATTTTCATAAAAGCTTGTTTTGTATAACAAGCCTGAATGAAAATTATCTGGTTAATTTTTAAGGACGAGCGGTATTTAGGGAGAATATTTCTAGAATGGAGAAAATGTGCAAAAAGACGATCATTGGACAGTTACGAGAAGAGAGCAAAAATGGACCAAGCGAACGAAAGGAATGACGATAATCGTCACTTTTTGCTTTCCTTAGGTGGCAAGTCTTGCATCATTACCCCGATATTTAAATACCCGTTGCAGAATTGAGCTTATGCAAATTATTAGCAAGTACGAAACTATGAACCAGCAGCACCAGCATACATTTACAAATTTACAAACTCATTCATACTCAGGTCTTCACCAGCAACATCAATCGCAACAACAGCCACAAACGTATATCCCCCATCCACTGCAAACTGCATCACAGCAGTATCCGTCTAGAACTTTCGTGACTCCAATGCCAACACCATCCCCAACCGAATCCGCTGCATCTTATTATTCTAATTTTGGAGAAAGTGATGATTCACAAGTCACAAACTTATAAATATTACAAAATTATGATTACTGATTTATTTATTTGGTGTTAAAACAAAAAAATGTTTATTGTATTACTTTCGAGATTTCCTAATAATAAATATAGCATATCTAATCTTATAACATTTTTTTAACTTACCTGAGGGTTGTGACCAATTTTTCTTCTGGTGGAATGGATGTTCTCATACGCGTATTTTTCTTTGTTATTTTGTCTTTTATACAATTAAGTAGTTCGTCAAAAGAAGCCATTGACATACGAGTATAATTAAAAAATTTTTCTTCATCCTTTCGAACTTCAGCAAACAAAGTATAAAAATGTCCTTTGGCTAAACGATAAATTGACTTGGGATGCACCCACATTCTCCGATTCTTATTTTGCATTCTCCTTTTCCTGCGCAAATACAGTAAACCCGAAAGTATTATTAGTTTTAAATCGTCATCCATATCTCAAGTTAACACTGGTTTGCGAAGTTCTGCCTCTTGCCGAGTCAACAAATTCCTTTTCCAAGCAACATCCGAGTCGGCGCAAACCGATGTATGTCATCGCGCCGAGAAACGACGAGTCGGAGCCGAGTCGGCAAAAACCGCTGTGTGTGTCATCGCTCTAAGCTCCATCACGTCAACTTTAAGGTCATTTAAAAGTCAAGTGAAGAAAAAAACATCGAAAAAATCTGAATAAAATATATGCATATGTTTTTGAGGTCGCTAAATCCGAATTCGGCGTTTATTTACACATCTCCTAGAGGTCATCCAAGGTTATTACAAGGTTATTTTAAGGTGTTTTCGGGATAAAAATATTAGGTACGATTCGAAAAATGTGAAAAAATTCATAGGTATGTTTTCGAGGTCGGTGATTTAGAATCTGAGGTCAGTTAACCTTCATGAGGTTAGATTCTGGCAACGTTTTTACTGTGTATAGTTGGATTAGTATAAGAATGAAAACTCGGTGCTTCTTGCAAAGAAAAAAAAAAAAGTAGCCAACAAGATTTGATTTGAACTGGCGGCCGCCTTTGTTTTTTAATATGGACTAATTTCACAGACTGCAGGAAGCGGCACCTTAAAAAAAGCAAAGGCGGCTGTCAGCTCAAATCAAACCTTTTTTATGTTTTTTTCGAAAAAAACGAATATATAAGACTACTTTTACTGATAAGAACGTGCAAATTTATATTAGATTTAAATATATCGTTTGATTGATCTTTCGACTCATTGTTGATAAAATAAATAAGATTTATTTTGTGTCTACGCCACTGGTTTATATTTACCCTTAATTTAGCCAAGATATAAAGAAATTGACGCGATTTCTTTACGATCCTTTATATAGTAAAATAAAATGAAATTCGACAAGTTACTTAATACGCAATAGATATTCTTTTTCTCAAGTTTCAAGTATTGAAACACGCCTTTTTGGACGTCTTTATTTTTTGCCATAGGCTTTCTAGTTGGTAACTAAATATAGCTACTTTATCAACTTTGTTTTATTGTATGGGAAAAGCGACAAATGGTTATAGAAATTAATACACTTGGAAAAGTTATCTTTCCCTCTTGTTTTTAAAGGACTCGGAAGGCCCCAGGCGTTCATTGACCGGATCAAAGAATACATGGGCCCGATCCTGTAAGCAAATCATTTGATATTTTTTTCTCTATCTCTTTCAAGACAGTGACAAACTTATGAGTTACCTTTAGGGACAATAAGTACATGTGATCCTCATTTTGACATTCTCTCCATTATATTTTTACAGAATCCCAGCTCAGACGGTCTATTCTTAAATCTCAAATACACAGTAATAAAGTCGCTTAAATATCATGCAAGCTTTTAGAATTTCCTAAATTTTTAAACTGAAAAACTTTTCAAATAATGTTCAATTACTATTTTTATTTTTCATTTAATTTGTAGAGACTTGCCACAAAACGTAGATATGTTTTTTAAATATATTGTTTTTTCTGTTTAAAGCGATCTGCTTAGTACATAGGACTGAGCACACTCAGTTCGGTATACCTCAACACCAGGACCAAAACGGTCCCATTCGTAGAAACTTTTCAGCCGAGAAACCCAACAGATACTAATTGGAACATGAATTTGCCACAGAAACTATAAAAAGCATTTATAAATATACACATAAACATACATATAAATATTTTTTTTAAAATATATAAAAAATATTACAAAATATTTTTAAAAAAACTGTTTTTTGTATATTTGTGAAAAACAATTACTAGAAAATATAATGGGTTCAATATATACACAAGATACCTCTAAACTGCAACCTTTTTTGGTTTAGGCAAGAAGTTAAGGTATAGCAAGTTGCATCGAAAAAAACCAGCCCCAGTATAAAAAATAACTGTCAGAGTTGGCCGCCGATTCTGGCAAACAAAATTTTAAAGATTTATGTTTGCCACTCACCCCTGATAACCCAGTTTTGAAAACATTATATTTTTTATGGGGCCGGGTACCGTTTTGGTTGATAAAAACTTCTTTTTTTAGTGATTAGTGTATTAAATTTGACTATAATTTTGGTTTATTGTTTGAAACTTTTAATATCAAAAAAAAATTTACAGAGGTTGTAGGGTTTTTGTTTTAACCAAAGAACATACCGTTTTTTTTTAACTTTAGGTAAGTATTCTTTATTTAAATTAGTGCTTCTTATTTTTCTAAGTTAAAAACGAATAAATAATATATATTAATTAGGGAATAAGAAAATAAAATTTCATGGGAAATTGGGTAAAAAAATGGGAATTTTAATTTTTTTTAGATATTCACAATTTAGTGTATTTTGGATTTTTAAAAAAGAAATTAGGTTTACATTTCGACTTTTATTTCATTTAATAATTTATTTACCTTTTAAAGGTAAAAATTTTTGAAAAATATGAACAGGAAGTTTTTAAAATTATCAGGTCCCCAAATTTGAATGAAAGTAATTATGTTAAAGTTCCTTTGCTTTTTCTGTATTTGTTTGATGTCTGAAAGTCTCCTCTCCATTTTGACCAAATGTGGTATAGGGTTTTTTTATAATGCTTTTTAAAAATTTGATTTTTACACAAAATTGGCACACAATATTTCTTTAAAAAACCCCTTTTTTTTAAACATTGTTTTTATGTTTATTTTACACTTCTTTTTTAAGCAAATATGGGTCCCTTTGAACTTAAAATCTTAATTTAAGGGAAAAAAATGTAAAATAAATAAAAATACAAAGTTAAAGGGTGTTTATAAAATATTGTGTGCCACTTTAGTGTAAAAATAAAAAGAAGGAAAAGAAGGAAATGAAATAGTTGATTAAACCCCAAAATTTTAAGACTCAACGAAATCCCCGAAAGAAAAATTTCAGATGAAACGCAAAACCCAGCACCAAATTATCAAAATCGGAGGGGGGGAAAACCCTTCAACAATCCAAAATTCTAAACTCTAACGAAACCAAACGGGGGGTTATCGTACTTATCATTGTGCAGTGACTATGCAACAGTAAAGAACCCCCTGCAAGAGGAAATAGGTAATATAACTAGGGATCTACAAACGGATACAGGGGAAAAACAAAAAGAAGCAATCAAAAATATCAAAATAAAACTAAAAACTCAAACGAAAAGATTTACGTGACCAAATATTTATAAACAATTCCATACATAGAATTTTCGGAAAAAATTCAAGAACCCGAATAAGTATGATAAAAAAAAGGGATTTAATCCAAACTACTCTAAAATTATTCTTACAAGACGAGACCAGATAACAATGTCAAAAATGACTGCATCCACTAAATCCCCCCGGAATGGTGAGGTATACATCGGGGGAAAAAAGGACCACTGTAGTTAGAGAAAACACAAAACATACGAACGAGGTGAACGTCGAATAGGGATTGCGAACAGCCGGTCAACCCAAAACCGCAACATTGATTTAAAAACTTTAAAAACCCTTCATAAAGAAACCCCCTGGGGAAAAAAAGAAAAAATTTTAAAAAAGCTGAAATTGTTAACAACCCAAAAAGTATTTAGAAAAACCCAGTGTAGACATTCCGAATATCTTTTCCGTTGCTGGGAAACCCTGAAAAAAACGTCAAGCTTTGGTAACAAGGGTATATAAGGTCGTATAAAAATAGTTTTTTGTTACTTTCTTAAAACTGTTGGAGATACATCACCAAACCCAAACGTTGTGTAACAATTAACAAATAAAGACAATCGAAGTTCAAGATTTTAGTTTATTGATTGTAAGAACCGCTTTCAGATATCTCGAAATGAATGCATGGGTTTCATACATGGGGAAAATAGCGACAATGTTATTATGCCAAATGATTGTTCATACCTCGTTTCACGATTAAAAAATCGTTTTTTTTTTTATTTTTCAAATTTCGGCTAAGGCAATTCTTTTGGTTTCAAAACATATAATCGAGAACAAAATTCCGGATTAGACTTAAATAACTCTGGAATTAATTTTAAATTTTGTTTTTTAAAGTAATATAGATTCATTAACACACAAGTGCAAGAAAACCTAGTACCATACAATGTTTAATAACCTCATGCTGTGCATTCATGCGTATCGCCATTTGTTATAACATAATAACTTTTGTTTTATTTGTTGTTCAATCAAAAAACTACTTTGCGTTAAAGGTTACACTTCTTATTAATACAGTAATTATTAATTAAGTTGCACCAGAACAAAATCAAGGTTTTTTGTTTAACAAATTAATTAATTTATTTAAAAAGTATGTTTTAAATACTGATGAATTTTACGAGATTGCTAAACAAAGGTTTAAGTTAACAAATTGACTTTTTGGGGGAATAGTCCAATCATTATAGGGGGGGAAAAGGGCATTTTTTAAATTATGTTAATAGATGACTGGCCATAACTTCCCGAATAAGTTTTTGGATTGTTAAACCAAAATCCAACAAATTTTTTTCTAGATAATTTTTTGAACAATAACAATTGTCTAACAGAAAAATCCTCCCTATAAAAAAATCGTGTGATTTGTAATATTTGGACTTATACTAAGACAACTAACCCTCAAATGTTTTTATTAGCCTCAGAGATTCTCGGAAGGGTCTAGTAGAGTGGTAATAAATTGTACTGAATTCATTATTATGGACAGGTAGGTGATCCTATGTTTGAAACATCCCTTTAGTCAACATATTTTATAATCATTTCAGGTAAACATCTGTTGATTCTTTCTGATTGTTAGATCTACGTGTAAAGAAAAATGTCGACGCGAATTGTGTTAATAAAGCCGATAAATTCTGTTATATTTGTGGCAGTTACCGCGAAGGCACTCAAAACTGGATATCTTCACTAGTAAAAAGGCTTATGAACTGTACTTGATGCAGTTGGCGATCAAGATAAGTCCTAAATTCTAAAAGGTGTTGCAGTTCGTGTTCGAGAACATTGACGGGATGGCTGCTAAAAGGTACCATAAATCTATGCCATTTCCAGTTCCAAATGGTTTGGAGGGAACCTCTGTAATCACGTATGATTATTATTTTTGCAATGACAGAATATCAAAGGAATTACTAGCAAACCAAGCGCAGCATTCAGTATCCAACGTTCCGTCTGCAATGCGACCAAGTACCCCATGACAATTCATTACCCATTCCCCAACCACCTGAGTATTACATCGCCATTCGGAATCAGACCTCGAAGTACTTCGCCAGCCGACCAAGCTAGCATCCCTGAATCATTGATTTGCCCGATACATCTCATTAATCACCGTTGTGAACGACACCTGTTCGCACTTGACCTCCTCCTGAAAAACAAAAGGAACTTTCTGATCCCGCCTGCCAGTGGAACCCTTTTTGGAAAAAGGAGTTAAGGTGTCCATCTGCTGCAGTGCGGGAACTACTTCACAATTTTTTGCAAAGCGGACGGTGATTTAGTATTTGCCATGATATTCCTGGTCAATGGTCGAACTGAACCATATACGCCCGATAAAATGGAGATCATTCAGATTTCGTCTAAAACAAGTCTAAAAGCTGTTTTACTTCATAATGGAAACAACATCCATCCGTTCCTAGTATCATCTGCAAATATGAAAGAAACATATGACAATCTGAAGATGATACATCGATGTATAAAGCACAGATCACAATAATATATGCAGATGGTAAAGGCTGACAGGACCGGTCAGGATACAAAAATACTGCTGCTTTTTGTGGGAGTGGGACAAATGTGCAAGAGACAAACATTATAAAATAAAGGTTTGGCCTACGTAAAAATAGAAGTTGAGTTAAAAATCTGACTTGAGAACCAAGGTTCAGAAAGAAAATATATTTACTCACTTCACACATGTTAGGATTGACCGTAATTTGTAAAAGCACTGGATAAAAACGGAAATGTGCTTTCAACTATTTAAAGTAGAAATTACACGTATGTGTTAAAGCCAAAATTAAAGAAGGAATTTTTGTTGGTCCCCAAATTAGTAACTTAAAGATGCCAACTTCACGGACATTTTAAGTGACTATGAAAGACGGGCATGTAATGCATTTGAAAGTGTTTGCAAAATTTTCTTTGGAAACACCAAGTCAGAAAATTATCGAACTCGTGGAAGAACTGCTCACGGCCCACTATATTTTAAATGCAACATGTCCCTAAACTTTACTTTCTCCATTCCCATTTGGACTTTTTCCTGAAAATCTAGGAGCCATATCGGACGAGCATGGGGAACGATTTCACCAAGACATCGCATCGATAGAGAAAAGATATACTGGAAAGTGGAGCCCGAATATGTTAGCTGACTATTGCTGGACCCCTAATACGAGATACACCCAGTCTTTCTTATAAAAGGGAAGAGTTCAAGAAACAGGAATATTAAAATAAAATAACACTTGAAAATGTTTATACCTCTGAACATAAATTAATCAAACACAAAGTCGTATCATACCTTTTTATTTTAAATTAATAAATCAGTATTAAAGTGAGTTTTATTGAATTTTGCTTAATATCAAAACATGTGTCTCTCCTCATTATTGAAGGGCTGATATTTGAAAATCTGAAGCCAGATCTGATTCAGCAGGCCAAATATATAAAATCCAGTCACAATCATTCCAGGAGGCATGTTTTAGAATGTTATCAGTAATTATTAAAAATTACCTTTTTAGTTTTTTTTTTTAAATATAACAAAAAGTAGTGGCTATATTGCCTTACTCATAAAAAAACCGTTTGTAGAAAATTCAAAACTCATTAAATGGTTTTTGAAAATCCCTGATCTTCAGCCATTTTCACCGAGAAAAGCCGGAAAAATCATTGATAACGGTAACTTTAAAACGCTATTTCGTAGAATTTTCAATTTTAACAGCTAATTTTGGAAAATGATACTCAATAGCATATACTTTGAGCTGTCAAAAGATAAAAGCCAGAACGCTTAAAACAGGCGTTTTTAAAAAATCGTATCTCCGGTAATTTTAATATTAAAGACTGATTTTTGTGAAATTATAGTCAATAACATACAGCATGTGCGCAGAGCACGCGGAACATAGGAGGATCCTAGATTTTGATGTACCAAAACGCCGCACGCATTGCTTTATCGATCAATAATTTTATCGAACGCTCGACCGCAATAGTTGGAAATTTCGTGTCGATTACGCAGACCAAAGTTTTTTTTAATAATAGTTATTATTACGATGTTACGAACTGGAAGACAAATTCAAATTATTGAATGTGGAATCATCGTGGAACTCGTTAGGGAATTGGGAATTATTTACTACTCTTATTTTTAACCAGGCTGATCCCACGATCACTGTTTACCAGAGTCATTAAAAACTTTCTTGACATTTAGTTGTTTAACCCATGAAAACACAACAGCTGATAGTGCCCTCAGAAAAACAACAAAAGGAAATGAAAGAAAAAAAAGGTGGTGGTGTTATTAAAAGTCCTACAGTTTCCATTAATACAATTGCAAACGGGTTTTTTTTTGGCAGAAGATTGGGGAAAGAGTGCTGAAAAAATTGATATTGATCCTCAAAGAAGAAACCAAAAAAATTTTTTTCCCTGTTTTATCATTTTGGGACGAAGCAATTTTTGAAACTGTAATGGGGGAAAAATAAAAATGAAAATTTATAAGAAACATTGTTTTTTGATGATCTGACATTTTTACTTATGGTCTAAACCAACGATTTTTTTCTTTTGAGGTCCTAAAATCATAAATTTATGGTTTCCAGGAGAATAGGCTAATAATCTACAAGAATTGCAATTAAAATTGGGAATTTTTTTAAGTGACAACTTTGGTTTTTTTTGGGCCCTCAAAAAAGGGTTTATTTGATCTTTTTTGGGATAACTTGATAATTTTTCTTTTTTATTCTATGAATGCACATTAAATTATTTTCTTAAAAATACTTCTACGTTCCATTATTTATTTGAAAAATATTTATTTATTAGGAAAATTTTTTTTTTTTTAAGCAGCAAACGTTTGGGTCTCGTAAGCAATAAATTTATAGCCTGATAAAAATCAGGTCGAAGTCGGTGACGCTAGCTAGCCCTCTACTGGTCATAAAACTGATCCTCTACTGAAAATAAAACAAGAACAACTTTTAACTGGACAGATAATTTCCGAATTTATCACCTCCCCACCAGCCCTAACCAAAAATGCGCCACGAGAAAACGAGACGAAGTTGAGATGCAAGCCACAAAATTATTATTGGTATTTAGAATTGGGGGGCATAAAAAATTCCCCGGGGCCTTATGTTGCAGTAAGGCGCTTTACTGTAACTTTCCCGCGGATGAAAATCTTCATTTTAATTTCTAAACATTGATTTTAAAAAAAATTTTTTTTTTTAAAAGATCTGCATATTAAATCTTTAAATAAAAAAAATACACCTTACATGATTTTATCCAAAATATTGTTTAAGGTCCAGAGAAACAACATCTAATGAAACTTTTTTTTTTCCTAACCAGGAGTGTTTACCCCAAAAAAAAGGCAAATTTTACTTGCATTTAATTTAAAAGTTTTGATTGCTTGATCTTCTATTTTTTTAATATGTTATCCTGAGATCACACTAAGGAATTTTTTTAACATGAAATTTTGTTACAATACTTTTAAAGGTGTTAAAAAAGAATTTAAAATTTTACATTTTATTTTTAGTAGAGAAATTATAAACGGTACTTGAATTTTGAACAGTAAACCCCTACTTATAAACTGCTTGAGATTATCTAGAATAAACAAAACTTACGAAGATCTAGAACCAAATTTTAAATACAATGAAAAATTCATTTAACATGTACAACTTTGAAAAATATAAAAACTAATTTGTTTACGAGTTATAGCACTATAAAATGAGGCTAATATTATATTTACGTGGCACGATACCAAAGCTTTTGGGGTAGGGAACTTTCATGTGTTCAAGTCTTGGGTCTTTTACAGATCAAAACAAATCTTGAAATAATTCGTTATTAATTTATAATTTAAGAAAACACGTTAAATCTTTATGTACGTATTACCTTTTACTATGAGGATGAAACAACTTTTGTCAATTATTATAATAAACAATCTAATTGTCAATTAAATTAAAACTATGTTAAATGGTCTGATTTAATTTATGTAATTGAAAAATTACTATCATTTGTATTGTAGCAAAGATTTTTAACTCTACATAAATAGAATAATTACCTATAAAAAAATTGCTGATAACTAAATACCTAAATAATTTACTTTTTATTAATAAACTTAAATAATAAAAAAAAGTGAAAATTATTTTTTTCTTTGACCCCACAGACTTTCCGTTTTGTTTATTTGTCCAAAAACCGTGCTTGGTGGACTTGTTACATAACAACGTACTCATTTTAAAATAAAGAAACAAAATTGATACCAATGATGTATTCTTTTTTAAAATTTTTTTTTTCATTGTAGGTACTACCCAACTAACAAATTTATTAATTAATTTATTTAAAAATAAAAGGACACAGTTTTTAATAGGTCAAGAATAATTGTTTAGCGCTACCAAGTATTAAACTTTTATTACTTTTATTTTTCGAATTATTTAGGTTACTATAATTTTAAGCTTTTTGTATTTTATCGTTTTTTTTACTTACGGGGGCGTCCTGGATTTAGGCCCAACGAAGACAAAGGTAGGATGGGGGGGGGGAGATGCCTTTAATTTTTTTAAATCACCCACTAGATTTGTTGAGAATAAAAAAAAGTCTTTTTTTTTATTTATTTACGTGGGTGCGTTAGAATAGTTTTATTACATACCAGGTGGTAAAAAACATTACACACGATTGAAAATTACGGTAAGAGCGTGAGCAGTAACCGGAGTTGTAATGGCCACCTTTTTGTTGTGTTTTAATTTTTTTACGATTTATGTTTATTTTTTTTTAAATAAAAGCAGAAGAAAATTTTGTAAACTTAAGTAAAATACAAAATAATTAAACATTTGCGTTGTCAAGCCCATGTTTTTTGTTTCATAAGCTAGAAAATCCATTGAAAAATTTCAAGATTTTGGGGGCTCGCGGCTAATGCGATTGTGAAAATGTACGAAATTATATTACGCAACGCCTTACCCGTTTTGGTTTTACATATAAAATGTAATTTAGAGATTTACTTTATAAAGTAGACGGTGTGTAATTAGGTTCTTACAATAGGGTAGAAAACAATACTTTGCCCCTCGAATTACACAAGATTTTTTTCACAACCGCAGATTTTATAAAATAATTGGTAAAATTAAATGAATAAATTTTTAAATTTGAAAATTAAATTTTAAAACGTGAAAAGGCTTTTTTTGCTACGATGTGTGTTATTGTAAAAATGTTTTTTCAGTAGTAGGTATTTACTGCAAAAGAAAACAATAAAACTTTTAGTCCCCTTTTTAATTAGTTATTTACATATTATTGTATTACGTTATGTTTTTAAATTTCTGTGTAACAATATCTAAATGTTTTTGGAAATTTCCCTTCAATACTTTTTCCCTTTTTTGGGGGTGAAAACCAGGGAATTACTACTGGTATTAAATGTCTGTTTTTTGATAACATATATGTAATATTTTAAAATTTATTTTATTCATTCTTTTTTGGGAGTATTGTAATTTTTGGGTTTTGAAATTTGTGAGACTTTTTGAATGCTGTTGAACAAACCTTTTTTTCGAAAGATTTTGGGGTCGCAGTTCTCATTAGCGCAGTTAAGTATATTAAACGGGAAAATGGCGTTTTTGGGACAGGGCTAAATTTCTTTACAATTACATTTTTTAATTTTAAAACTGTCATTATCAGAAAAATTATTACAATCAATTTATTAAACCCCCTAGCTTTTAAAAATTTTTTGATCCCCCCCAAATAATCATTTTTTTTTTTTCCCTTGACAGCAGCGGCAAGCATGGCCTCCTATCAATTTTAAACATAATACTCGCCGTTTAGTAAAATTTTTATAAATATTCAGTTTGAATAAAAAAATGATTTCTACCACCTTTATAGTACAAAATTAAAAAAAAATAAAAGAAGGTTATCGACAAACCAATTTTTAAACTGTTTTTCGAAACCCAAAGTTGGTAGTTTTGTATTTTTTTAAAAAGCGAAAATTTTGGGACATCAATGTAATTTATAGATAATGAATTGTTTACTAAATATACATTTCACTATCTTTAGTATAATAAAAAGTTTAGAAAATTAGAGTTTGAAATTTATAATAACTATTTTTAAATTATTTCTATAACTAAAGTTTGAAATTTTCTTTATTTTTTACTTGATTTGTCAAATACATAGTTATATGACGAGAATATAAAATTCAATTATTTATAAAAAAATACATTTCTACCACTTTTTGTGGAAGAAAACTTGTCAGAACGATGTAGGATTTTTCCCAACATAAACTTTTATTATTCTGTATAACTAAAGTTGGTAATTTGCCTTTTTTCCACTATTAAACATTCAACGGGGAAAATGCAAAAAGGGGAAGTAGTTAATAAAAACAATTTAATAAAACCGTGGCTCTATCCAATTTATTTTAGTAATAATTAGTAATAAAATTTTAAAACATTTAGATCTTTATATAATTATTACCTAAATCTATATAAGATCTAGTCATTTTTTTTTATTATTTACAATATTAAAGGTAAAAGGGGCAATTTTACAATTTTTTAAAGACAATTTTTAGATGAAGTTTCTACCGTTCAACGCCTACTGTGGTTCAAATTTAAAGGGTTTTTTTATTACGGTTTTCTTTGATAACTCAGCGAGCGACAAAAATAAAAAAGCCCCCGGTTCTCTGGAAAAAGGGAATTTGTGTTTTTTTTAAAACGCAAACAGGAAAATTTTGCGCGGTAGAAAAATATTTTTTTTGTTTTGGGTTGGGCAAATTAAAGGTTTTTGCCCATAAACCCAAAAATTTTTTCCAAAAAATTTTGGGGGAAATTATTTTTTTTTTTTTTAAAAAATTATAATATTTTTTTTTCCCGGCCCATTGGCCCAATTTGATAAAAACAATATATGTGATGTGGGTTTTTCCAGTCTATTTATGAATTTTTTTTTTTAAATTTTTAAATGGTGATAGAGGGCCAAAAAATTCAAAATAATTTTTTCCCCATTTTCGATATTTTAAAAAAACTTTTTAATTTTATTTTTATTATTTATTTTTCTAAGGGAAAAAGTTTACCCTTTAAAATAAAAATACTTAAGATGAACTGGTAAAGACGAATTTCAGTTCATCCGAACTTCGAAGACCTGTAATTTGGTGCAAGCAAAACTAAAAAATCTTTTAATGCGGCTAAGAAAAATCTTCATGATTTAATAAATCACTTTCTGAAGCACCCACGTACATAAAAAAAGGAATAATTAAGATTTTGAGATATCTTTAAAATAAAATTTTTAATGTCAAAATTGGTTGATTCGTTTAAGATATCAAAAAATGTTAAAAAAGTGTTTTTTCTTTAAATATTTGAACCATGTCACACTTTACTTAAAAATTCGAAGTTTTTTCATCCAGAAAGTTTATTGTGAAAATTAAAAAAAAACGGACCTCTTAGGGTCATCCCAAACAAAATCAATTTTTGTTTTTTTTTTTTTTTAAAATTTGGGCCACCCTTTTCACCTTCAAAAAATACTGCGGAAATTTCAGAAAGGGGCTTTATCATCAGAAAATTGTGAAATTAAAAACGCTCTTCCAAGATTTGACTAAAAATTATATGATATTTTTTTGGTTTTTTTATATTTTACCACATCAATCTTCTTCCAAAATAGTTCCCGAGATTCCGAATTTATTTGTAAATTCAAAATGGAGGTGGCCTGTTGAGTCAACCGTTTTACTAATTATTTTTTTGCTACTGATTTATGTTGAATATAAAGTTAAATACCATTTTAAGTGTTTTATTGTAAAAGATAGTATCTGCATAATTTTTAACCAGATTTTTTTTCCAGTATTATTAATATTTCTATTACTTTTTAAAATTCCATGCAAAAAATCTCGATGTTTCATTACCCAAGGAATTGGTTTAGCTGTGCAGCGGGGTAATGCAGCATCGGTACTAGGTACAATCCAGGAAAACGTAGGACTGAAATTTTTTGTTTTTTAAATATGGATTTAGTTATTTAGGTAATTCAAAAACATTGTAATTTGGTATTTAATAAATATTATATTTTTAGACTAACAGGAAGCTTAACATTTCTCGATCTCCTATGCTACTATGTGTATAGCTCATCATTTAAATATTTTTATTATCGATTTAAATATTAATATGAATAATCTATAAAGACAGTTATTCGTTTAGAATGATCTTGAGAAAATTTTAATCATATTTTTAACATAAAAAAAATAGTTTATTTAGCATTGAACTTTTAAAACATTTCTCTTATTAAGCTGTCTTCCTATTTATTTACTACTTTAAAATAGAATAAAATTTTTAAAACTAATTCAACTATATATTTTTTTTCATGTTAAAAATATGATTAAAATTTTCTCAAGATTATTTTGAACGAGTAACTGTCTTTAAAGAACGGACGGGGCCTTCACAAGCACTAACAAGGAAACCCTAGGGCTATTGATTAACACCCACTTTCCAGGATCAACCATAATTGATCAACCTCGGCCATGAAAACAAGCCCGCAATCCCAGAAGACCCCTAAAGGAAGACTGGGATAATAAAGGAAGTGGTAACATATGAAAAAATCAAATGGGCCATAGGCGAGTTCCACCCCTACAAGTCGCCAGGCCCGGACGAAATCTACCCGGTACTGCTCCAAAAGGCATGGCCATATTACTGCCGCATTTCTGCAAAATTTTCAGAGCATGCATTGCCTGGGGCTACATACCAAAAATATGGCAAAAGGCTACAATAGTCTACCTGCCAAAGATAGGCAGAATTTCAGACCAAACGCCTAAGTCATATAGACCTATAAGTCTATCCTCGTTCCTGCTCAAAACATTGGAAAAAATTGTGGATAGATACATAAGGGATAACATACTATGACTATACCCCTTAAGTGACCGCCAGTATGCCTATCAATCAGGAAAGTCTGCGGACTCCGCTCTGGACGATCTGAGCAGACTCCTGACAAAGTCAATCGATGACAAAGAGATAGCGCTTGGCATATTTCTAGACATAGAGGGAGCGTTCAACAACGTTCCAACAGGATCGTTAATGAAGGCTCTTAAACGAAGGAACATCCCGCACACCATATGCTACTGGATGGAGGCCAGCCTAAGAAACAGGGTCATTAGATCCACCTTGGGCGAGGACACCATAGAAGCTGAGGTGGGAGGGGCTGCCCACAAGGAGGCGTTCTATCACCATTATACTGGGCGATCCTAGTCGACGACCTTCTGGCAAAAATGGCCAAAGAGAGGTTTCACTGCCTCGGCTACGCAGACGACATAGCCATCGTAGTTAGAGGTAAGCACTTAGACTTTGTTTCAGAAAGGACGCAAAACGCACTGAACATCGTAGACGAATGGGGCAGGGAGGAAGGTCTGTCGGTTAATCCACAAAAGACCGTTATTGTTCCCTTCACAAAGAAAAGAGCACTAAGGGCACTCAGATGTCCAAAGCTCAATGGAGTGGAAATCCCCTTCTCAAAAGATGAACTGGGGACCACACCTCAACAAACTTGTTCAGAAGGCAAAAATTGCCCTCGGGAGATGTCGCAGACTTTGTGGAAAAAGCTGGGGACTTAACCCAAAGATGAACATGTGGTTGTATAAAATGGTAATAAGACCCATGATAACCTATGGTTCAGTTGCCTGGGGGTAAGGGTCTCACAGGCCGTAGCAATCAGACAACTTCAAATTGTGAAAAGGCTAGCATGCGTATGCATCACGGGAGCTATGAGAACAACTCCAACCGCAGCCCTAGAAGTGCTGCTAAACCTGCCGCCACTTCACATCTACATACAGGCGCAAGTAAAGGCTGTACTCTTAGGCTCAAAGGAGGTCAAAGTCCAATTATAGAACACCGAAGGACTCCAAGATGGGAAATAGAGGAGGACCAAGAGGTCAGCTCATTGTTTGAGATGCCCTCAGACAGGATAACCCCTCGTTTCATCTTCAATAGACACTTTCGTATTGTCATACCAGATAGGGAGGACTGGAAGGCAGGCCCTCCAATCAAAGCCGATCATATCTGGTATACAGATGGCTCCAAGACCAAAAAGGGTGTAGGAGCTGGCATCTATGGAGATAAGCCTAGAGAAAAGGTAATCTTAAGTCTCGGTCAGCACGCCACGGTTTTCCAAGCGGAAATCGCAGCAATAGTACATTGCGCCGTGAGGATTAAAGAAAAAGGGACTAAAGGAAAAAATATCGTCATTTACTCAGATAGCCAAGCGGCCCTGAAGGCCATCAGTTCCCCAAAAGTTAATTCCAAACTAGTCGGGGACTGTATACAGGCCCTGGAAAAAGTCGGCTTGGCAAACAAACTTACGGTAGCCTGGGTACCAGGCCACGAGGTCCATCCAGGCAACGAAGAGGCCGACGACCTAGCCAAAAGAGGATCAGCCGCGGAAATGATAGGCCCGGAGCCATTCTGCGGTATCTCGGCAGGTCTCTTCAAAGCATCTATTAAGAGTTGGGTAGACAGACAGTTTCAAAGCTGGTGGGTACAAACACCGGGACAACGACAGGCAAAGCAGTTCATTAAGACCCGCTCGGCTAAGTTTACATCGGACCTACTGAGCCACACCCGAAAAGTCGTAAGGATAACGGTAGGTCAACTAACAGAACATTGTAAACTCAACAAGCACCTGGAAAAAATAAACCTGGTGGAGGATAGCCTGTGTAGGTTCTGCCAGGAGGCTGAAGAAACAGCCTTACATGTGTGGTGCCATTGCGAAGCACACAGGCTTGCCGCACAGAAAAAAACATATTATCAAATAGAGTATTTAGATATTTTTGTTTATATTTATTTAAATTGAGATTACCGATTCTTATTTGAAGAAAGCCACCTTAAAAGAAGTATTTCAAAATGATTAATAAAATTATTTCATATCCTCAGAATATATTTTCAATTTAAAAATACAGTCTAAAGCTAAGACTTTCATGATTTTGGTTTGAACTTCTTTGTTCTTCAGTTTAAAATAACATATAATTTTACTTTGAATTTCAGTTACTTTTAAAATAAAAACTGGTCATTTCCAATTAAAATGACATATCATTTAAAGAACGCGTCCTGTATGTTCAATTTGAAACATTTGGATTGCTCAATTTGAGAATATATTTGCAATATAATCTAAATATAAAATTTTTGAAATTTTCATTTCTAGAAAGTCCACCTACGATGTACCCCGATTGGCACCGGAAATTGGCGGTGCTTGGTTTGCCCGTTCATTCTTGTGATTATAGATCAAGGTGAAGGGTATAGCGAAATTTAATCGGACTGTTCTAATCCCGTTGCACGTGTTTTTGTTTTGGGTGTTTGTACGATTAAATAATGGGAGTTGAAGACATTTTACAACAGTGGGGATGTGATAGTGTTATTCAAGCCTAGGTAAGTATTTACACCATTGTTTTATAAAACTGTTGTCCAAAAAACCAAGGGTGGATAGATCTCAATTGTCACCAAAACAGGCAT
Source organism: Listronotus oregonensis (assembly GCA_019359885.1). Classification (NCBI taxonomy): domain Eukaryota; kingdom Metazoa; phylum Arthropoda; class Insecta; order Coleoptera; family Curculionidae; genus Listronotus; species Listronotus oregonensis. The sequence continues at coordinate 7,477 of JAHBCN010005756.1, read as the reverse complement.
TTTTATTTAAATAAACTTACCTATAGGAGCATACGCTTTTGTTTCATAACTAAACATGTTTATATAAAATGTTAGATATTAACTGACTAAAAAAACTACTAAGTACATTGTATAAACCATTAATATTGTTACAGGCTACAGAATATGAGTACAGAGTGTGATAAAATTCAGTATACCTAACAAACAATATATACATATACCTACCTACATGTCTAATAAATTGTATATTTTTAGGCATTATTTTTAAAATAATTTTTTTTATTTAACTATTCAAAAAATCTTAAATAGAATTGAAAGGCATTGGCGCGCGTTACATTTTTTAAAACTTGCCAACTAGGAATATGGGTAAATGAAATTGACTAAAGCTATTCTAAGCAAACTGCTTTTAGTTAAGTATATTATTTTAAAACTTTGACTCCCTGTAGCCTATAAGTACCCCAAACTGCACCTGTTTGAAAAAATTCTTACAAATAAAATGTATAATAATAATACATATTATGTATCTTGCTTTCTATATATTGTATAAGCCTGAGTATCTTTACCTTTTTAGTTAAATGTTTAGGAGTACCTAGGAAAAACGTAGTATACGATTTGAGAAACAGTTTTTTGAATTAATTATATTTAAAACACTTTGTACTTGTAGTTTGTCGCCCCTGTACGTATGTATAGGAGTTAATTTACTTTTAAATTAAATTTTAACATGCATTTTATTTATATATTTTATTTTTATTTATCTGTATGTTGGTATAGAAATCTGATGTACCCACCTATTTACTTATTACAGAAAAATGTGTTGCTTAATATTTTAATTTTAGCATTTCGAATGTTTATTTTATTTTTTTAGAAAATGTCAGAGGAAGACCAGTTGCCAGAGTTGTCCGAAGGCCTTCTTAAAAAACTAATCCCGTTGGTTGGGCCTCGAATGACTGTACAAAGAAAAATAGCTGAACTGATTTTTATTTCGTTACGAAGTTGAGAACAAGACTGTTTCTTTTTCCAAGAAAGTAGAACTTAAAGTTAATTCTTCTATAATGAAAATTATAATTTGTTATTTAACAGATTTTTAAAAAGCTTCAGCAAGATATTTTTTTAATAAACGTTAAGATTTTTTACCTGTTGTTTTTGTAGTTGTCAGCTAAACCTGTTATAATTATAATGGACTTTTTAACACAGCGAAAAAACTTTTAAAAAATTGTATACCTATATTAATGTTAGCTAAACGTAATAATGGATTTTTATCATTTTTAAAAAAGTAACCGTATATTTTTCGTATTTCCAATTTTAATGAAAGTAACGTTGTTTAGGTCAACAGTGTTGAGGTCATATACAACATTATTTTACTAAAATTGACTGAATACGGAAAAAAATCCGGATACGTTAAAAAAGAATGTGTTCAGTTATTGGTGCAGCAGCTTCTCTTTAAATGTATTATACAGGGTGTAACAAATTCGAGTGTATGCATGGGGATCTTAAAAACCGTAAGAGATACGAGGTTGGTTAAATTAAGGTAAAGTTGCGCATTTACTTGCCCTACAAAATGCCGTTTAAAATGTGTAATTTTTCCAAATAGTTCCAGAGATATACAAAAAAAATAAAATTTTCTAAAATTGATCTTTTTTTCTAACCTTATTTATTAACCGATTTTAAAATTAATAACACATTTACATAGCCACTTTATTTCCGCTAAATATTAGTGTTTTTGGATTTGCCATTCAACGTTTAATTTTATGACGACCATGATTAACTTTTTTTTTTTTTTTGTGGACGCCATATTGGATTTTTTTTAGTTTTGAGTTTCTTATTGAATGACCTATTCAACGATGTATCACACTTGCATATCAGATTTGTGGTTCGGTACTTAGCTCAAAAAGTAATGAGAGTGAAAGAGATCTATATGGCGTACCCAAGAAAAAATAAAGTTGATGATGGTCGTCAGAAAACGAAACGTTGAATGGGAAATCCAAAACACTATATTTAGCGGAAATAAAGTGGCTATGTGAAATGTGTTATTAATTTTAAAACCGGTTAATAAATAGGGTTAGAAAAAATAAAATACATTTTTCAAAATTTTGGTTTTTCCCGTATATCTTTGGAACTATTCGAAAATCTGACACATTTTAAACGCATTTTGTTGGGCAAGTAAATGCGCAACTTTGCCTAATTTAGCCGACTTCGTATTCCATGGTTTCCAAAATCCCCATGGATACACTCGAATTTGTTACCCTGTACATATTTCAGTTCTAAAAATGTCAGCATATTAAACCGAACATGTTAAAATTATTAAATTAAATAGTTAATATTTTCATTTTAATATTACAATATCACTAAATAAAACAAAACCTACTTATACCAAAGATTTGCTATAATAAAACCAAAATTTAAATATTTAATTTGAGTATATCATATTCTTAGAAATACAATTGTAGGCTCAGATTTAAAGTACGATATTTTATTTTAAACATACTAACATTTCCGAATTAACTTTTCAGATTCGGTAGAATCTTCAATATAACAAAATCAGATATTTATTTCTAAACAAACTTTCGACTTATGCTGAGCTACTGATATCTTCATTCTAAATCTTTATAGTAACAATTTGATTCAATGGCATGCATAAAAATAAATCTTTCATATGTTACAAATAACGGTGTGTATATTTAATTTAAATAAATTTAAATGAAGATTTGAAATTCTCAAATTAAAACGATATAGTCTTGGGGATATACAAAGCTAAGATAACCTTAAACTAATATTATTATGCTTAAATTTAGTATATTCTTTTTTCCGTGCGGGCTTGGACAAGGTACTCTAAAGAACGATAGGAGAAACCACAATAAATCTGGAAAGGTTGCAGTGGTGGAGGTCATTTTTCGCCATCTCCGCTCAAATAATCTAATCTAATCTAACTGTCTTTATAAATTAATATTAATATTATTATTTACATAAATAATAAAAATATTTAAACGATGAGCTAAACACATATGTAGTAGCATAAAATATTAGAAATGTTAAGCATTCTGCCAGGTATATAACACCCAGATAGAGGAGGCACTTATTTTTCTTCAACTCAATAAAGTTAAAACTTTATTTTAGTTAAAGTTTTAAGTGGATCGAAATGGGTACAGTTATTGGACCAAAAAAAACTAAATAAAATATCCGTGCCACCAGGTTATCCCCCATTGCCTCAGGGCACATGTGTATTAGTTTGTTTTGTTTAATGAATAAAATATTTTGAATTATTTTTTAGATGAATCGGAGCTGGTATACTTACTTGTACCAACAAAATATTGTTAATAGCGAAATTTTTAATGGCCCTTTATTACTTATTTTATTAAAAAGGTGTATACAGTGTGTCCCAAATTGGTGGGGAATGTATGGGGATCTTGGAAACCACGATAGATAAAAAGTCGGTTAAATGGGGAAAGTTTTGGACAATTTTGTTAGTGAGCTAATCCCGTTTACTACATGGTTTTATCTATCAGGTTTTTGAGAAATTTTGAAAAAACCTGAAACATGCATTTTTGAAAATCGGCCATATTTTTTTATAAGTGATTTTTTTTAAATCTGTAAAAACTTCTTCAAAGCAACTTTTTTTGTAGAATATGAGCCAGTAGTCGTTTTTATTTTCTACGTTTCGGGTTTTTAGAATCATCATCAACTTTATTTTCATATGGACGCCATATTGGATTTTTACGCAGCCAAATAGTGCTTTTTATTCTGATATCAGTAATGTATAACATGTTATAATTTAAGAGTTTATAACTTCGTTTATTTTCAAAAACAAATCTTTTTTCAGATGGCCTTGATTCCGGCGAACGTTATTTTTTGGAAACAATAAAATATTAGTAATTGGTAAAATAGATGAGCTGAACAGATATTTTACAAAAATGGGTTCGCGAACATAGCTATAACGTTAATACCAAAATTGAAATACCGTGTTACAACAAAACTACACGTAACAAGTTAATTGAAACAAGTGAAAACAAAAACAATAAAAAGTGGCTAAACTAATATTCCTACTAAAATGAAGATGTATAATAACGACCTAAAATTCAAAATGTTGTCCATATTTCTCAACATATTAAAGATATTTTTTTAAAAAGTCCTAACTACCCTATGCATGGTTGACTTAGGTATGTAGAATTCTCTATCAACATCCCTGGCTGAAGATGTTGGATTTTTTAAATGTTGGTTAACTGCAGCATCTCGTTGTCGATTTACTTCAACGTACTTCTTGGGTCGTGGTTTTTTTAAAACTTCCAAATTTAAGCATATTTGTAACCAGTTTTCGAAAGTATGTTAGTTTAGGATGCTGCCTTTCAGGAAAATGGTCATAATACGTTTGCACAGCTATATTAACATTTCTATTGCTTTGGATATAACGTTGCAAAATATAAATATTTTTTTATAATAATTAACCATTTTACAAAGTTGAAAAAATTTTAATAACGTACCCAAGCTAACTTGATAATGGCGCTAGATGACATTCGCCGGAATCAAGGCCAACTGAGAAAATATTTATTTTTTGAAATAAATGAGGTTATAAACTCTTAAATTATAACATGTTATACATTGTTGAAATCAGAATAAAATGCACTGTTTGGCTGCGTAAAAATTCAATATGGCGCCCATATAAAAAATAAAGTTGATGATGACTCTAAAAACCCGAAACGTAGAAAATAAAAATTGACTACTCAGTCTTATTCTACAAAAAAAGTTGCTTTAAAGAAGTTTTTACAGATTTAAAAAATTTTCACTTATAAAAAAATATGGCCGATTTTCGAAAATGCATGTTTCAGGTTTTTTCAAAATATCTCAAAAACCTGAATAGATAAAACCATGTAGTTATCGGGATTAGCTTACTAACATAATTGTTTAAAACTTTCCCCATTTAACCGATTTTCTATCTATCGTGGTTTCCAAGATCCCCATACATTCCCCACCAATTTGGGACACACTGTATAACCTTTTTTATAGCTCTTCCTAAAAGACATATTTTTGTTTATTACATTATTTTAAACTCTTTTAGTTTTTGAGATATTTGCATTTTTATTTTAAATTTAAATCTCTCAAAAACTAAAAGGGCTACAAAAAATCTCATAAAATAAAACTGACGTAATTTTATTAGGCCATCAATTTTGATTACACACCTTTTCTTTCTTATATCAATAGTTTTCCAATTATATTAAAAAAAAACAATTGTTCACAATTTTTTTAAGGTAAAAAAAAATTTTCATGCGTATCTCTTATTGGCTTCATTTTTTTGGGGTGGCCTCCCGGACTATGGCCGACGCGTAGATGTCGCGTCAGTGTATAAAAAGATCTTTCTTTCCACTTATTTGGTGTTAGTGTTAATTAAGGATTATCCTGCCTAGATTAGATGTAGAATAGATTAACGGAAATTTTAACCTTTCTACTACTGCAATTCGTTTCGGTAAGATAAATTACTTTAAAGTCCTTTTCACTTCAAGCACTAATTTTCAATTACTTTAAGTAAATGAAACGTCTTTTGTAGTTAAATGTTAAAGCTCTACTTGAAATATGTCTGTCTGAGGAAGAATCTTAAATAGCACGGGTGAATGTAATGATACAATTAAATTTAAAAAAAAAAAAAAAATCACCGGTAGAATTGCACGAAGTACAATTAGTGATTTTAAAGGCTGTTTGATACGATTATATTTTAAATAATATTTTTGCCTGTAAAAATGCTGGCAGATCTAAGCTTAAAAATACCAGGAATTTTACTAAATTGATGTTTGCAGCGTTCAATTTTTTCAAGATTTTATTTCCTCGCGAATTGATCCATAATTTTGAAGATTTACTGAGAGAGTGAGAGAATCAGTCGATCAGAAGTAAAATGAGCGATTTTAAAATCGAATATCTCAGAAACCACTTAATATAACTCTCTCAGTTTTTTATACATAATGAGAATACCTAGGTGAATTAACATACCAAATCTCACACCTTTATGTTGAACATAACGATAAAAATAGATCATAAAATTTTATATAAGTGGTGCAAAATTCAAATACTATGATCAGATTCTTAATTTTTTTTTAATAAATTTCTTTTTCCTTCCACTATTTTTTGTGAAAATAAATATTTAAAGTATGAAGTATCAATAGAAGAGAGCCGGGATAGATCTTTCAAAGAGGAATCGATTTACGAATCCGGATCCTCTTAAAGAAATCGAATCACCAATATGAATCACGATTTCTTTTATAAGGAAAAAAGAAATCGAATCCAGGGAATCGATTTCCTTTTATCGGATACGAATCTGGATCATCTTACATTTATACAAATGGTTACTACGATCATCTTACATTTATACAAATGGTTACGAACGATACGAATGGTACCTACTCCATAATCCGAAAGAAATCAAGCGTCAAAGATTTTAGAATGAACCCCGAGCTACGAAATATAATTTTAGCCTCATTTTGAGGTGCTGTAACACTTAGCCAATTTAGTTTTTGGTAAATATTTTTTTAATTTAAGTATGTCATTTCTGAGATCAACATGAAACCACCCTTGGCATGTATAAACTGATTGGTCTCAAATTGAAATGTCCTAAAAAGTAATCGATTCTAGCCTTCAGATCCTTAAAAAGGGGAATCAATTTCAGAATTCAATTCCAAAAAGGATTCGATTCCTAGCTCCAATATGAGGTAATTTTTTTTCTGAAACAAATAGCAAAATAATATACAGAAGGTCTCATTTAAAAAAGTAACCATGCTAACCAGAACTAACCAAAAGTGTAAACCAAAGAATATAAACCTCAATAAGAAGCGACATAATTCGAAGTCCCAAAATTTTTAGGAGGGCTAAACTGTTTAATTACTGTCAACCCGCTGCCGGCAGCTTTTAGTCCGGATTACATATTTCGTTTAGTGCTTTGTTGAGTTTTATGTGCTGTTTCATTCGTTTCGTTCAGTTTTGTGGATATCTTTAAAAAGAGCACTAAATGTGCATAGTATTTGTGATACTTGTAAAAATTATAGATCACAATGCGAATCTTTAGATGTTAATTCTTTGTTAATATACAGTGTGGGCTGATCCACACTGTATTGAATAAATTCAATATTAAATAAATGGGGGCTTATTCAAAAAAATGCTTGGACATGTCGATTGGTATTTTTAATTGCGCATTTTTTTCAACTAAAACTGTTTATACAGGGTGTGTCATGTGACGGTGGCCAGTATCAGCTTTCTTAATTTAAATGCAACATCCTGTATATTATTCAATTTTTGGCTTTTTCAAAGCAGGGTTACTTTTTGTGCATATACCTACTAGAGGCAGCCGTCCGCTCGGCTGTGCGGACAAAGTGCAAGAGAGTAAGAAGAATAGCTGTATAACATTTCTCTCGCGCCTTGTGCTGATTAATTGGCGCAAGGGGTTTTATACACCGCCGACAAATTAAAAAGAAAGAGAGGGGGAGAGGTTATACACCTATTCTTGCTTTCTCTCTCGCACGCT
>JAHBCN010005755.1:0-53089 GCA_019359885.1 Listronotus oregonensis | reverse complement strand
AATTTTTATATATTTTAAAAGTGGATAAATTTAATTTAATGAAAAGAATTTATTATCTCTTTTTGAACCGTTGATATTGACCAAAATATAATTTTATTACATTAAAAAATGGCACGCCACTGTTTTTTATCAAAATAAAAATCAGTTTTGTAATCGCTTATTAGTTGCTAACAAAAAGAACCTCTTGACTTTTTTTCGTTAGACAAACGGTTTTGGATTAAAAAAATAAAATAGGTTTACATACTATTACCTTATAATTATCATTGTAAAGAGTATGTAAACCTATTTTATTTTTTTAATTCAAAACCGTTTGTCTAACGAAAAAAAGTCAAGAGAATCTTTTTGTTAGCAACTAATAAGCGATTACAAAACTGATTTTTATTTTAATAAAAAACAGTGGCGTGTCATTTTTTAATGTAAAAAAATTATATTTTGGTCAATACCAACGGTTCAAAAAAAGGTAGATAATAAATTCTTTTCATTAAATCATAGAAAAATTTATCCTCTTTTAAAATATATAAAAATTAATATACCATTATATTTGTTTTTTTTTTTAACTCAAAAATTTGCTACCATTTCAGTTAACGCCATCTAGCGGCGACAGCAAAAGTCAAAAATTCAAAACCAAACTAGCGTTTTGTAGTGCAAATTATGCTCTTTCATATGAGCCTAAGTTTGCTAAAATCGGTCAAAAGAAACGGGAGAAATCTTGGCTTGTTTAAAAAAACAATTAAACTTCCCCCACCGCTTTATTTTGATAGATAGAACAAAACGTTTTAAACAAAAAATGTAGAAAAAGGGTCAGTAAATATAAAAATGATATGATCGATATACTGTCATTAGACAAATTTCTATAAAAATCCCATTTTTCTACTTGGTGTTGGTTGTTACGCCCTCTAGCGGACGTTTGACAAACTCGAAAATAATTTCCAGCAATTACTCTTGGCGACTTTTATTATGATTTTTTTTCTCAAATCTATACGACCAATATCTTATGAGATATACCATTACATTTGTTTTTTTTTAACTCAAAAATTTCTACCATTTCAGTTAACGCCATCTAGCGGCGACAGCAAAAGTCAAAAATTCAAAACCAAACTAGCGTTTTGTAGTGCAAATTATGCTCTTTCATATGAGCCTAAGTTTGCTAAAATCGGTCAAAAGAAACGGGAGAAATCTTGGTTTGTTTAAAAAAACAATTGAACTTCCCCCACCGCTTTATTTTGATAGATAGAACAAAACGTTTTAGACAAAAAATTTAGAAAAAGGGTCAGTAAATATAAAAATGATATCATCGATATACTTTCATTAGACAAATTTCTTTAAAAATCCCATTTTTCTACTTGGTGTTGGTTGTTACGCCCTCTAGCGGACGTTTGACAAACTCGAATATAATTTCCAGCAATTTCTCTTGGCGACTTTTATTATGATTTTTTTTTCTCAAATCTATACAACCAATATCTTATGAGATATGGCCGCTCGCTACCCTTAACTGATCACCCTGTACACGTATTGAAAATAAGTAAAATGCGGAAGACTGAGTATTAACGTGTTTATTACAAATTAGGTATCAAAGTAGAATGTTTTCTGCTTAACAGCCGTTGTCAATACTACCTTTCAAACATATTATAATAAAAATTAAGTCAAAAATTATTTAAGACCAGGAAAGCATCGGTCTTGAAATATTAATATTAATTTTTTAAATTACGGATTGATGCTTTTCTGGTCCTAATTATTAATTTTTAATATAATTTGTTTGGCAGGTGTGGAGGGAAGGTTTGTTAAGACCTTTTGTTTGACGAGTAGCATTGCTTATGGCTGTTAGCCGAAAGCGTTCTGCTATGATACTTATGTAATATACACGTTAATACTCAGTCTTCTACATTTTTCTTATTTTTGATACAATTTAGTTTACCACTTCACGCTAGAGTATTGTTATCTTTAACTATTGCAATTAATTCTGTTAATACTTAAAATAAATACAAAATCATTTTTATTAAAACGTATCAAAAAAATGGGTGCTTCCAAAACCAACCAATAAGGGTGTCCCATAAATAAAGTGTTTTGTTTTAATTTTTTTTTTAATTCTAGGAAAGCTACAAATATGACCCTGCTTAGTTTTCGTTGGATAATGCTGTAATTTCTTATTTAGGAAGATATTTAGCCAATTGTGTCAATTTTCAGTTTGCTCATAACAGCCTTACTTTTACCCTTAATTTATATTGGTAGAGATTTTAAAAAATAAAATAACGTAAAAATTGGCTGTCTACTAAAAACTTTTTCTCTAACGGGTCTGGTTAATCTAAAAGAAGTTCAGGGATTTGTCTCGAAGGTTGCCTCCTCTCCGATTTTGACCAAATTTTGTATACGGGTGTTTTTTGGGGCACTGATTACGGCAACGTTTCGTTTTCGAGACATTCATCATCAAAGTTGTAAATCAAACTAACCTTTTTTACACTATTCCTCCTTTTTTGCACAGAATTCTTGATTTTTACACTAAATTGGCACACAATATTTAACACCTTTTAAAAACTTGTTTTTATATTTATTTTACACCTTTTTTTCATTTAATTGCAAACATCTACTTTCACACGCCCCTACGTGGCCGCAACCATTATACCCTAGGAATTTAATAAGCAAATACGGCCGCTGCCTTTGAACTAGAAAGTTCGCAATTTAATGGAGAAAAGGTGTAAAATAAATAAAATTACAAAGTTTTAAGAGGTGTTTATAAAATATTGTGTGTCACTTTAGTGTAAAAATCAAGAATTGTGTACAAAAAAGGGAATATAGTAAAAATCAGGTTAGTTTGGTTGTTTTTTAGATTCGTAATTAGCGCCCCAAAAAAACCCCGTATACCAAATTTGGTCAAAATCGGAGAGGAGGCAACTTTCGAGACAATTACCGAAGTCCATTTAATATTTGTTTCATTTTAAAGTAACTTATCTTTTTATTTAAATAAAATTAATAGTGACGTTTTATATCCTTTTTAGAGACAACCCTGTATAAATTGACACTTTCGTGAAAAAAAAAAATTAAACAAGGGGTACTTCCAAACTTTTTAGATATCCTCGGTATACTAAATTTACAGTATAATAGTGATAATAAGAATAAAATACCTAAACATTTTTACAATGTTTAAAAGAAACTAATTATTAATGTTCTTAAAAGTGTATGTAAAAAATTATTCATTGCATCTTGATATTTTGAGTTTTTCTGTTAAGGTAAGGGTAAATTAAAACATAATTTCTATTTTTATCGTTTTTAAAAAAATTGACACCTTGTATAATTTCCTAAAAACGTTAAGATTTTTTTATTTATTTTATTTTTACTGATCGTATTTGGGTCGTCTTACCGGATTAATTTGTATGAAAATCGAGATGAAAATAAATGACCACTAACCCCGTTTTTTCTCTACTTCGCTTCGGTCCTTTCAGTGTTCTCAAAAAATATTAAATCAAGTTTACATACCTCATTCCCAGTTACAATTGTAACTCCTTTAAAATATCCAGATAAGTCATCCAAACGCACTGTTAATTTGTATTTAACTTTGCCAAAATATACAATTGGTGACAAAAAATCACCTTTAACAATTTATTAACATCACTAATAACCTTGACACAGTGCGAAAATTACAAACTGCATTCGATTTTGCTGAGTTTTTTCTTTTTGCCTCACAAAAATCAATTTTAAAGCATTTGCACTACTCCACATTTCACTAAATATGGCACCGGATAAAATATGTGACAAAATTCGCACGGATTTTCACGGTCATGGCCAGCTTCGAAGCGAGATTTTAATTGTTGAAGAACAAACGAAGAGCGATGAAAGTCGCGTGCGTTTCGTTAAAAGTGTATGGTATGATTAAAAATAAGAATAACCGTGAAAAGAGACCGGGAAGCCTGAATCTAGGTGTATATTCTTCACACCAAAACTTGTTTCTTAGCTGGTATTTAGAATGCGTACCAGTAATGTATCTTGAAGTATGTCAGTTACATTCACAATTCGTCGTTATGTTACAAGACTAAGAATAAGGCTCATTTTTCGAGAGGACGTGCTCATTTATGCAGACGCTGGCCGAGTTTCGTTGGTAAAACCCAGTAGTCCAGCAAATAAACTTAGCCAACTACTACATTGCAATGCAATATTTCACCAGTTTAATTGCTTAAGACGGTGTTAAATACTTATCAATCACTGGTATACCATCTAAAAATAACGTAGTAATAACAAAATAATGAGATTAGTGACGGTTCATAAAGGTTAAAGAAACAAAAATAGCGTTAGCAGTTCCACAGTGGCATTGGTAACTGAGTTTGTGACAAAATTTTACTTATCGGACATGATGCCGATTTTGATAATTTTTTGCATATAGTTGTTTTTTAGGGCGCTAATCCCGAATCAATTTTTTTTAGCAACCTCTGTTTTTTGCGTTATGAGGCGTCCAAGTGGAACTAACCTTAAAATGGACATTTTATGGAGTCCAGAATGCTAAGTGTTGTAGGGGACGCCATTCCCCAGACATGAGAACAATATTCTAAAGAGGGTCTGATTTGGGATACATATAGAGTGTACAAATTGGAAGAAGAGACATATTTTCTGGCTCGGAAGAGAAACCAATCTTTTATGAAGCTGCCGAAGCTATGGATAAAATGTGTTTGTGCCAGTTGAGGTTATCCTCAAAAGTAACGCTGACAAGATTAAACGACTCTTTGTTCTGCAGAACTTGGCCGCTCATATGTAAGGGATGGGCATTTGCAGACTTTTTTCGCGACAGGGAACATGACTGTGTTTTCGAGGCATTAAACTGAACAAGATTTTTGGCGCCCCAATACAAGATAAGTTTGAGGTCTTGTGAAAGAGATATCTGCATTGACCTGCGCTTGTTTTCGAAATCAGGATTACACGGTGGCTTTAGAAATTGAATACTAGAGTGGAGGGTACTATCGTCAGCAAAACTATGAATGGGATTGATTGTGGAAGAGAGAAGATCGTTAATGTGTAGAAGAAACAGCGTGGGTGCCAGCACTGAGCCCTGGGGCACCCCAGCATTAATTTGGTAGAAGCTGGAGGAATGACCATCTACACTAACTGATATACGTCGATTAGAAAGGAATCTGGAAAGCCAAGAGCAAAGCTTAGGTGGAAGACCGTAAGAAGGAAGTTTGTTAAGAAGCCCATCATGCCAGACCTGATCGAAAGCTGTGGATATGTCAAGAACAACGATCTGGGATTCACCAGTTGTGTGAGACAAAGGAAATAAAATCAGCTGTGGATCTACTGTGACGGAATCCATATTGTCTATCATGTAAGATCTTATGTTTTTCCAGATACTTTTGGGATTAATGAATTTTTCCATTACTTTGCAAACAACTGAAAGAAGAGATATAGGTCTATAGTTGGGGGGGGGGGAGACTTTTGGATCCTTTTTTGGGAACAGGTTGCACACGTGCAGCTTTCCAACTCTCCGGGAAAATGCCCGTGTCGTAAGAGATTCGAAAGAGGCGAGTTAAGATTGGTGCAAGCTCGGGAGCACATTTTTTTAAGACGATTGCTGGTATGCCATCCAGCCCAGACGATTTTTTAGTATTAAGAGAAGAAAGAATACGCTTGATCTGTTTAACTTTAAAAATTATATCGGACATTTTATGAGAAACAGGGACAACTGTTGGAAGGGGAAGATTAGTAGGAGGATCAAGCGTAGAATTGGCAGCAAATTGTTTGGCAAATAGTTCGGCTTTTCCTTTGGAGGTAGAGACAATTCCATCTTTAGAGATTAGGGGTGGAAAAGAATTTGTGCACAAGTTCTGACTAATATTTTTGGCAAAGGACCAGAAAGCTTTACTGCCATTTGAGCAAGAGAGAACTTTCTCTTTTATTTGATTGTTAAAATGGTCTTTTGCTTCTGAGATGATCTGGTTATACTGATTTCCCGCTTCGATGCTAGCCTGTCGATTTTCGGGACTGGGGTTTTGAAGAAACTTTTTGTGGGCTTGAATTTTTAAAAGTCTGGCTTTGTCACAGGATTTAGAAAACCACGGTTTGTGATTTGAAGTTATGGGGTTCTTTTTAGTGTGGGGAATATAGGTCTCAATGCCTAATTGAATTGTTTCGGTAATTTGTTTACAAATTTCGGAAGGATCGAAAGTAGAAAAGCAGGTAGGATCCCAAGGGTAGCTGGCAAAGAAATCTCTCAGACCATCCCAGTCGGCCGAATTGTAGTGCCAGACGGTTCGTGGCGGCATGCTTTCAGTTGCCTCAAAATGAATGGAGTAAGATACGGTGATCAAACCATGGTCAGAGCGACCAAGGGGAGCAGTTACTGATGCTTGATAGAGTTCGGGGGTGGAAGTAAGAAAGAGATCTAGGGGGTTAGAATTATGGGTGGGAACCCTAGGAAAGTAGGTAGGTTCCATAATTAGATTGGTGAGCGAGTTACTGATTGCGAAATTTTCTGCTGCTCTGCCTTGTGTATCAGTTTTTGTGGATCCTAGCCAATCCTTATTATGAACACTGTCTACCAGTAAAGGCTAAAGCTATAAAAATAATAAAAATTATTCTAATGATTAATAGCATTATTAAAGCAAAGGAAAGCCATTTCTAGCATTTGATCTAAAGTTAAACTCGAATACATTGTTCCTAAACAATTAGTACAAATAAAATTATAAATAATTCGGGAAACAGCTAAGTGTACTTTTATTTTTATTTCGAAAACGGTGAGTCAGAACGAAAAATTCAAAGAAATGCATTTTAAGCATAATTAAACTGGCTGTAAGAGAGCAATATTAATTTTTGCGAAAACCTGTGACGTACAATTTTTTCGCTGAAAATAAGGATTTACCGGCACGAACGCCACTGATGTAAGTGCCTTAGAAAAGAAGTTGGTACATATAAATGTGACCTATATTTATACATTTGCCAGCATTTGCGTGTACAAAAATTCTTATCAATATTTCTACGGGTTTTTGAGAAATGTGAAATAAACTATAAAATACAAAAAACTTTAAACACCTCTTATCATAAAAACGAGGCATTTCCGGACCCATGTTTATATGAACTTTTTTTATTTTTTTAGATGTATACTTTAGACGCTAAGACAACTAAGGTGATTTTTACTAAAAATGGACAATAAATTATTGTAAATTTTAGTGTATTTGTTCATAATACAAATGCCTCGTCAGTGTATGTTACCATTTGGTGATAATCAGTTACAGGAACGGATAATTTTGAGGTTAGTCCACTTGAAGTCCTTATAATATAAAAACCACGGATTTCTCGAAAAAGCTGATTTTAGATTTCTAATCTGCGCACCAAGAAACCCCATTATGCAAAAAATCATTAAAATCGGCGTCATGTCCGATAATTAAATTTACGAAAAAAAATAAATATATATATAATATTAAATTTTTATAATATATATATATATATATATATATATATATATATATATATATATATATATATATATATATATATATATATATATATATATTATATATATATATATATATATATCAACTATTGCCATCTCGTACTTTTGCAGCTAAAATAATGTCAACTTGACGTTTATTCTACAAAGCCAGCAACTTATGTGTACAATTATTGTTACAGATCCCTGACTTCTAAATGGATCGATTTAAGTCAAGTTAGTTATAAAATAACATACATATTGGCATCAAAATGAAGGTAAACTGAAAGTACCATTCGTTACAGATGACACTGTTATTCAAGAAAAAAATGAGCTAATGTATAAACGTAGCCAAAACGAAGTTTATGGTTCTTCAATCGTGAAGCGTATTGGCATTGTCTTCTGTGGCTTTACGCAATCTTTAAAAAATGTATGACAAATCACGGAAGACAATGTCCCAATCAATTGCTCGTAAAAAGGTGAACAATCTGAATGCAGTAGATTTTGTCATGAGTAGAAAGGACAAATTTCCCTGTTTTTTGGCGTGATCGTGTAGATGTTGTTTGTTTTAGTTTGCAATTTAGCACCATCATCTAAATTTTGCTCGTGGTTTGTTCTGATTAGTAGTAACCAGTGAGTTTTGCCTACTACTAACCAAAACTAACAGAGCTAGAACTAGAACTAATATCTCTCTAGCTCTGGTTAGTAGTAACTAGAACTGACCAGAAGTAACGAAGAAAGAAGCACTTATCAGCCAACCTATATTGCAAAATCTTACTAACTCTTTTTTATGTATGTATTATAATAAAATATTAGATTGATGAAAAAACCTTTGAATTAAATATTTATAGTAGATATTGTCCATCATAATAAAAAAAATTCTCTTGACAAAAGCTAATGCATTCAGACGTTTCAATATTCAGTAAGTGGATTCCTAACGCAGGAGAGAATATCTTCCGTGATTCGACATACATTTGTCTAAGATTACGTCGTGCCATAGAGGACGATGCCAATACACAGCCGGAAAAAAAAAATAAGCTAAAAGCTTTTAAGATGTGGGTATAAAGGCGAATATGGAAAATACTTTGGACGGCTATGTAAATAAACCAGGAAGATTTAGAAAGAGCAAATGCAACCCGTGCAATGCTGAATCAAATTGAATAGAAAAAAAATCTCATATCTAGGACACGTGTTACGGGTAGTTAAATACCATGTACTCCAACTGATCATGATAGGTAAAATAGAAAGACGTTAAGGTGCAGAACAACTTTTTAGATCGGCCAAGAATAAACAAGAATTTGACATTTAGATAGTGTTAATAACTGTATTAGTTTTAATGCGTGTATTTTGTAAAATGGTGTTTTTTTTTTGCACATGCGCCTAAGTAACTTCCGAGTAACTGGTGCTTACTTTATTCCATGGAGACTGGAGATAAGAAGAACCATCTCTCTCTTACAACTAAGATGGTGTTGGTATTCCAAAGGACCGTTTTTAAACTTTACTTTATATATTGCGATCAAGTTCACACCATACCCTCCGCTACACCAGCGCCTCTTTATTTAATGCTATTCTAGGGCCACCTTTGAAGCCAAACAGCCATAAGAGGTGGTTCTCCTTATCTCTAATCTCCATACTTTATTCAGTTACATTTACTTTTAATAAATATTAAGAGTAAACATAATTGATGTTAATTAATTTTTGCAGGTAATTGACATACTATGCAAAAAGATATTTCAAAGAAAAAAGTTTAAGAGTTAAAAGTTTTAAAATATATCCAGATATAAATCTATATATTTAAAAAACTTGTATTCAATCGTCAATGAATTGGTATTAACTGGACTATAAGATATCAGGTTTTTTGATAGCGAAGAAAACGAATTGCTTGCGGCAAGGATATACTTAGTGAGATGAAGAAAGTTTTGGTGGCAAGATATAAATAAGATCTGCAGCTATCAAATCCGTACAATTGATTTAATGACGAGATTGTTATAAATATCCTGGTAAAAACAGGAAACAGCCCTGAACTGCAATCATACCTAACATATACGTATATAAAATTATCATTTAATTTCATGGTGTCCCACTGTATACCAAAAAACATTAAGAAATTGAGAAAAAACAATATTTCTTTAAATTAAAATTATTGGCTAAACGCAGCAAGTTGAGATACAACTTATATCGACCTGTTTTGACATCAGGAGCCTGTCATAAAATTTTGTAAACGTATTTTCTCTCTATACAAGTTGTTTCTTTAATATGGTTAATATTGCGAAAAATTTTATAGGCGAACTCCTTGTAGTCGAGTTTCCCGTGTTAAAAAAAAGTGAAAGCTGAGGTTTCTACAAAAGAGAACTTTTTTAGCTGAAACCTAGTGGAATCTGTTCAGAAAGACCTAAGGAAAAAGGTCACCAAAAAAAAAATTCCGCAATGAAAACGGGATGTAAAACACCCCCAATTCCCCCTTCCCCGCCGCTAAATCTGATTTGAACGTCAAAAATTCAGTTAGAGGGTTGTAACACCCTTATTTTTACCCCTCAACCCTAAAAATTTAATTTTCCTTTAAAACCGTTTTTTTTTTCCTTTTTTGGGATCTAGTAGGTATTTTGGGTCGCTAAATCCAAATATAACCTCAAAAATTAAGTAAGAGGGGTATAAAAACCCTTATTTTACCTTTTAACCCTTAAAATTTAATGTTTCTTAAAACTTTTTTTTCATTTTTATGAGATCGAATAGGTCTTTTGCGTCGCTAAATCCGAATTTAACGTCAAAAACCAAGTTAGAGAGTTGTAACACCCTTATTTTTATCCTTTCAACCCTTAAAATACAAAAATGTACAAATCTATAAATGTTTCATTTTCCTTTAAACTTGTTTCATTATTTATAATACAAATATTAAATTTCAAAATAATCCTTTATATCTATTTACTTCCTGCACTTCAATCTTTTATGGAATATTTAGATACAAAATATTTTTTGTTGATAAACGTTGTGGCCCAAAATACCTAATAAATCAAGTAAAAATAAAAACAATCGGTTTTTAAGACAAATAAAATTTTAAGGGTTGAAGTGTAAAACTAAGGATGTCAAGCCCCTATAATATAATTTTTGACGTTACATTCGTATTTAGCGGTCCAAAATACCTACTAGATCCCACAAAAATGAAAAAAAATCTATTTTTAAAGAAATTTTTTTTCATTTGAGGGTATAAATAAGGGTCTTAAACCCCTCTTATTAAACTTTTAAGGTTAAAATCGGATTCAGCGGCCCAAAATACCTGCTGGATCCCATAAAAATTAAAAAAATGCTTTAAAGCAAAATTAAATTTTAAGGGTTAAATAAAAATTTTACAACCTCTTCTGTTTTGACTTAAATTCAAGCACCATAAATACTTCAAATCCCTAAAAAAAGAAAAAAATAGGTTTTTAAGGAAAATTAAATTTTAAGGGATAAAAGGATAAAAATAAGGGTATTACACCCCTCTAACTTAATTTTTGACGTTAAAATCGGATTTAGCGGCCCAATATACCTACCAGATCCCTTAAAAATTACAAAAATTAAAATATTCTTCTCATGTCTGGGAAATGGCGTCTCCTTCAACACTTAGCATTCTCAATTTCATTTAAAGAAGAGCTGTTCATTAATGACCCACCCCTACAACATGTCCACCAACAAGCTGTGGGAGATCTGTACTTCTTTTATAGGTCTCTTACTTACTTATACACGGCTTCGCTTGGAAGAGTTGCCAGTATAATTTCTCCTCTGGCAGCTCCCAAGAGAACACCAGGTAGTGCTACTTTTATGCATCCTTTTACAGTCCAACTTGAAAGACCCCGAACTTTCTACTTTGTTCGTTTCGTTATCCCTAGAGTGTCCAGACTAAGGAACCTGCTACCCGAAGAAGTTTTCCCTTATCCTATAAATCTTCAAATATTCAGAAGTCGTGTGAATAAATTCCCTTTTACCACACTTCAGACACCCACGGTACGTCAGTACCTAAGACTCAGCCTTCGAAGACAGTTCCAGGATAAAAAAATATACGAAATTCGTGACCTAGATCATATAGATAATTAAAGGTAATAGTAATACTCAATGAAACACATGTTTTTTTGTGTAGAAATCCGCTTAAATCTTAAATATGACAATTATTATAAGCTCATTAAAATTATCTCCAATTATAAAATTCTGCGATATAATTTTCCTAACCATTTAAAGCATTTTTCTAATCGTCGTTATTTCTTATCAGGCTAATTTAACAATTAAAAGGCGCAACAATACTGATATTCAATTATAAAACATTTAATTCACCGTAAGTATACAAGATTGCGGATGCTTTTTGTATATAATTAAAAATGTGAAAGTCGAACTCAAGCGGCAACACAAATATCTAGATTGAATTCAATAAATGACAATATGAATATGAGGGTACTTCTAAATTAAGTGAAACAAAGTGGACCAACTCGGACAAGTGAGCCATAAATATTACAAAGATTTTTGTTATGTCTGCTATGTTAATAGCTAACTTATTTTCGTATACCAAATTAAAAAGAATACTACAAGTTCATAAAATCTTTTTATCTTATAAGCATATTCGTTATGGATATTGGCTTCCAAAGATCTCTAATGGAATCAAGCTTTTTAGACCTAAAGTTAATATGTCTGCCCCTGTACCTAATACAGAAAAAAAGTTAAGATAAACAATATGTTGGAGCCAAATTCCGTTGTAATTCGGTTCACAAAAAAAAATTCTTGATATACACATTTCTAAATACAATTGCGCTGTTTTGGTACAGTTAATTGCAAAATTCCAACATGGTGTCAATAGGAAAAAATAAAATTGATGATAAAAGCGCGAAAATATGGCCCCAAACATATCTTTAAAAATGACGCTAATTAAAAATAAAAATAATTTTCAAAAATTTGCGTTTTTTCTTAAATGTCACCGAAAATACTCGAAATTTTGGAAGTTACTGAAGGGTATATGGTTGGTCAAATAAATACGCAACTTTACCCCAATTTAACCAACTTCGTATACAGTGTAATTTCCGAAATAATAAAAAAGGTTTGTAACAGCAAGCAAATTAAAGAAATATATTTAAAACTACAAATAGAATTTTGTAATTTTACCTGAATTAAATTTTACACAGCAACTCTATCCATGCGAATACCGTAATTAGTACACAGTAACAGAAAACAAAAAATATTTTCATTTGTTAGCTTCCCCTTATCGAATAAATGTGTATATATTATTATTAATAATTAATAGTGCTTTTGCATGTAAAATTTTGCAAAAAAATGCAAAAAATTATTGAGCATAGCTAATGAAACAATAATAAATTAACTTAAAAACTGCATCACAGTGTACAAATGCAACTTAGGCAAAAAATGAAATTTGCTCGACTAAATTTAAATTAATAAATTATCAATAATTATATAACTTTTTTATTGTGAGTAATATGAAGCTTTAAATAATTATTTTATGTCGAAATCAATAAAAACAACATATTTATTTTGTTTTCTATTTTGTTCATTAATTAATAAACAATATATTTCTTCTGTTAAAGAATTATACCTATATACCCATTTATAGTTACGTTATTCAGGTGAGAAAAAAAAACTTATGGCGTTAATAGATAATTAGATATTCTAATCAATCAATATTAGGTTGGGAAATATACTATCCCGTTCAGAAATCTATAGTCAGTCTGTTATGTTTTTTATACGTTCTGAAATTACCAAATGCGAATTTAGCAGTACAGTACATTCCACAATAATTCGTCAATTTCTCGTTTAACCTGCTACTGTTAGTTGTAAAACTCAATAAACTTTGGGTACCCGCATGTAGGTCCGGATTTAATATTTTCTTTCATAAATTATATTACCTATATTATGTAGGTAAAAGGCAAATTGCAGGTGTTCAATATTAAGCAAAGTCTTTTCATCTTAGTTCATCAGTCGTTTGGAGTTTTTCAAGGTATTTTCGTGTGTTATTAAGCATTCAAAACAGCTAACCTAAACTAATGATATTAGTAGGTAATAAGGACCTGTACCCTTTCAAAAGGTGCTGTGCATACACAATAGATATTTGTCAGGCAACTTACTTACGGCTGGGGTTTCCACTTAGGGTTGTCATTAAAGTTTTATTGCCGTCGAGAAATCGCCTAAATATTGTGAAATGTACCATATATTGTAATTTTTATATTCGTCCATAAAATCGGAATTATAACCATTTATAGTTACGTCATTCAGGTGAAAAAAACGTATGGCCTAAATAGATAATTAGATATTTTTGTCAGTCAATATTAGGTTAGAAAATTTACTATCGCGTTCAGAAATGAATAGTGTGTTATGTTATTTATACGTTCAGAAATTAACAGATAATAACTTAGCAGTGCATTATAATTTTTACATTTGTTTATTTACTTTCAAACTCATAAAAATATTCTTGTAGTATTTATTTGTTAACAAACTTAATAAAAATAAAGAATTATTATGGTTAATTAAGAATAATGAACAAACGCAGCTGATAATTTTAAATATATTGGCTTTTTTTTCAACTAGAAGCTAAATATCGACGTCTCGTCAATTAAAACTTAAGGACAAGCTTCCGGACCTAAATTTTTATTTTTAATATACTTCCTTAAAAAATTGATTTTTTATGAACAATTTTTAGCAAGTCCAATAAATATTTTCTATTATTTGATTTTTGTCCACTTCAAGCCTATACTTTTACGGTAATAAAGCACTAAAAAGGCCAAAAGTTCTCTTTTTTTTTTCCGCAGGTCGGATCGGAATGCGGTTTTTTGCCTTCGCTTGCAAAAATTATTTATAAATTTCCCCCGTAATTTCCAGGATGTACAAACCGGAAATTGCATTGCTGCAGCCAAAAATGCATTCAAAACATGCATTTTCTGAGACGCATTTTGGAAGATTTGATAACTTTGTAAATAAGAATCAGAACTGGCTCAAGTCAAGTAATCGGGGGTTTATGAGGTCGCTGATCACGATTATGATGTTCAAATTGACCCACAGCCGACCTGGAGTTCAGGAACGCCGATGAACGTCATCTCCGTGGACCCCTCCCAAAATTCACGCGGGGAAGGAGAAAAACTTGGCCCTCGGAGGGTTTTTAGATCACTGAATTCAAATATGGCATGGGCGAAAACCCCCCGGACACCTGGTGCGTCCGAACCTGGACCTGGACGTCATCTCCGAGAATTTTCCTGACAATATTGACAAAAACAACCCGAAAATCGTTGAGCGGGGGTTTTTTGGGGTGCTGAATCCAAATTGTACGTCAAAAACGATCCCCCGAACACCTGGTGCACCGGAACCTGGCCCTGGACGCCATCTTCGAGGTTTGCCTGACATGATCGAAAAAGCCGAACCGAAAAACTTCAAGGGGGTTTTTGGGGCGCTGACTCCGAATTTCATGTTGATAACGGCAATCCAAACCCCTGGTGCACAGAAACCTGGCCTTGGGTGCCATCTGCGAGTGTTTTCCTGACACAATCGAAAAAGACGAACCGAAAATCGTAAAGGGGCGCTGAATTAGAATCTCCCAGGGTTTTAAAGTCGGGATCATAAAAAACTCTCCCAAAACGTCTCATAATTTTATACATTCATTCATGTGTAATTCTCCCCTGGGGCCCTAGAAAAAGTTGATCCAGTCCTGTAAGAATGACGAGATTAATCTCCGGCTACATCTCTGATCTTTGCCGAGCGGCCTTTCACCTTTCTCGCAACACTCAAAACGCTTTTGTCTAAGTATACACAGATACTTTATCCTAAGTTCAGGCCCCGCCCACCACGCTTAGTTACCAAAGTTTCATAGTAAGAAGAAACACGTGTTTATTTTTATGATATTTTTTAAGCATTAATGGTCTCTAAGACATCCGGTTTGGTTTACATTCATAGTAATGACATCGATGTCAAGATAAAAGTGCCATGGCATACTGGGCCAGATTACAGTTCACCGGAGGTTCAGAGGGTCGTTATCAACATGAAATTCGGATTCAGCGCCCCAAAAAACTCCCGCTCAATGATTTTCGGGTTGTTTTTGTCGATATTGTCAGGAAAATTCTCGGAGATGACGTCCAGGTCTAGGTTCGGACGCATCAGGTATCCGGGGGTGTTCGCCGATGCCATATTTGAATTCAGCGACCTAAAAACCCCCCGGGCGCCGAGTTTTTCTTCTTCCCCGCGTGAATTTTTAGAGAGTTCCACGGAGATGACGATCATCGGCGTTTCTGAGCTCCAGGTCGGCTGTGGGTCAATCTGAACATCATAATCGTGATCAGCGACGTTAAAAACCCTCGGATACCCGACTTGAGCCAGTTCTAATACTTATTTAAAGCTATAATTTATACAGTATACAGTTATCAAATCTTCCAAAATGCGTATCAGAAAATGCATTTTTGGCTGCAGCAATGCAATTTACGGTTTGTACATCCCGGAAATTACGGGGAAATTTTACAAATAATTTTTGCAAGCCAATGCAAAAAACCGCATTTCGATCCGACCCGCGAAAAAAAATCGAGAACTTTTTTGCTTCATTGCCTCAACTAATCCGTCTTCTTACGGGTCGGTGAAAAACTTAAAATATTCAATTTCTTTCCTGAATTTTGGTCTTATTGTTGCCAATGTTACATATTCTTACAACAAATTTTTTAAATATGTTGTAGTTTTGGTTTTTTTGGCATTTTGCGTGGAAACATACTGAAAATGTATATCTGGACTGATTTTTTTTGTTTACATTTTTGATCGCTGTTAGGCACAATTTTTGTTGAATCTGCGGCTCGCTGTATTACATTTTTAATTTAAAGTGCGATTCCGTTTTAAACTTGTTCTTTTTTTAGTTGAAAAAAAGCCAAAATTATCGGCTACGATTGTTTACTATACCTATTATATCTTTTTTTCAGCATTATTTAAATCTTTTTGGAATAACTTTCCACAACAAGTTGACACACCAAAGATAAACAAAAATATCGTCATTACAAATGAGTTTAATTCCGACTTTACACTTTTAATATCAAAAAATAAAAATATTCCTGTAGAATTTATTTATTAACAAACCTATTTAAAATTAACAATTATTATGATTAATAATGAATAATGAACAAACGCAGCTGCGGCTCGCTGTATTACATTCTCAATTTAAAGTGCGATTCCGTTTTGGACTTGTTCCTTTTCCAGTTAAAAAAGGCCAAGATATTTAAAATTATTAGCTGCGATTCTTCATTATACCTATTATATCTTTTTCTTGGCATTATGTAAAACTTTTCAAAATAACTTTCGACAACAAGTTGACACACTTATGTTTTTGGTTGACAATGACGGATACTTCACATAACCACAAATATAAAAAATGAATAATCATCGGACACCATTTTTTTTAAGTTTGTAGCCACCGCTTTTTAAAATATACAAAACAAAGATAAACAAAAATGACATTAATACAAATGGGTATAATTCCGACTTTACTACAAAACCTATTGCTAAAAGTAAAAAAAAATGTTATTTGGCAAAAAGACACTTTTTATTTAAGTTTTTTCATCCTTCTTGTCTAAAGTGTTCAATCGAATAATCATCAAGCCAATAAAGAAATGATGCGGCATCAGCACAACATATCCTAACAAACCATCTGTTAACATAAAATATGTAAAAGTTATCCTGTTAAAACATATTTTTTTAAAAAGTCGTTATCAAAAATGAAAAATCTCAAAAATTGTATTTGCCAAAGACGACATCTGTTTAAAGGGCCCTACAGACTATCGTTCTTTTTAACCTTCTTATTCGCCGATTAATACTGGTCAGTCGGACGATTAAAACTTTTTTTTCCCCACATTTAATTAAATTTTAAACCTTCTTAATCGCCGAAAGCTGCAGTCGTTCACCGAAAAACGTAAATGATGCTTCTTTATTTGTTACAAGAATGACGATTAAAGACGCACTGCACCACACACTTAGTTTTTAAATGAAGACGGACGAATTGACGATTAAGATTTTAAGCGCGGCCAGAAATTTTCCATACGGTGTTATGTTTGGTTTTTGCCCACAAACTGGCAATGTTAATCGACGCTTTTGATTACCATGATTAAAACTCCTTAAAAAGAACGAGACCTGTGGGGACTTTATTAAACGGCTTTGTCAAAAAGAACATATTTATTGTGTTTTTCTAATATGAATTTGGCATTCAATTAAATGTGCGCAATAGTTGAACAAAGCTAACAAGCTGACGTGATGTAAGTTGTACCAACAGTTTGATATGGAAAGATGTGTTCATCACACTGTGGGTGTAATGGTTAGTATAGCATAACGGTCCATCGGTACATATTTTAGGTGATTGCGGATCTTTTCTGAAGTTCCTTTAATATACGAAACAGTCATAAATATATAAGTCTTATTCAATTTCGAGTTTCTTGTCTTATTTTGACATTTATCGATTGGTTTCTTAATCAATCTTTCACTGTAACCATTTTGCTTGAGATCCCTAGTTATATTACTTATTTCAGCTAACAGGGATTCCTTACTGTTACATCATAAGGTCACTGCGCGGTTATATAGAGTACGTATGACTCCTTGCTTCGTTTGGTTAGAGTGATTGGAATTCTGGTGTAAATATTATCCAGTGTGGGTAGGTTTTCTATATACCGAGGTTTCTATATGTCCATTATTTCGTTTGACTAAAACGTCGAGAACAGGTAGAGCCGAATTTTGTTCCTTCTCCATTAAAAAGTTGATAGAGGGTCGAATACAATTTAGATGTTTTAAGAAACCTTCAAGTTCTTTGTCATTACCTGTCCATACAATAAAAGTATCGTCAACATATCATAGCCAAACTTTTGGTTTAATGAGTGCAGTTTTAATTGCGTAGTTCTTAAACCATTCCATATAAATATATGTATTGAGCAAACCTAGTGTCGACATTCCGGATATCTGGCTGCCGTGAAGAGTCGGTCAAGCTTCGGTGAACACCGGATAGTATATAAGGTCGTAGCTTTTAAGAATAGTTTTAGTTATCACTTGAAAACGGTTGAAGATATATCACTAACCGAAACGTTGTTTATCAATTAACAAAAAAAGACAATGGAAGTCCATTATTTTAGTGTTATTGTACTTTAGTTGCTTCTTGAAATTAATTTTACTTTTTTTGCATACAAACCAGCTCCTACACGGTTATGTTACTTTGTATTATTTTTCTTTATGCATAAATCAGTATTTTCCAAGATTATGTAAAGCTTTCTATATGGAAAGCAGAATGACACATTGCATCTTTCTCTAATCTCTTATAAGAATACACGAGCTCACTTCATTTACCTATTGACACTGAAAAGTTGTTTCGTGTTCACTTTTTGACGTATAATAAATAGACTTTGGTCTTGACAAAAACTGTATTATGAGCGTAAAGGGGATGTCCTACAGCAAGCAACAGGGGAGAAAAATATCTGAAAGGAAAAACATTTGATACGTGATTAAGCTTCCCCTGTGAAATACGTTTTCTGATTGAATAAGCTTTTAGAAGGTTTGTATTTTGGTTTAGGGCCAACCCGGTTTATTTTATGTATTTAATTATTTTTGCGGACTGGTTCTGGTGGACATTTTTATTAAAATACCTTAATATAAACGAAGTTTACGCGTTACACGTAACATTTCTATATAACTAGATTTACTATGCAGCATATATAGGAATATCTAACCAGGACTGAACGTGGCTCTATTTGTGATTTTCCACAATTAAAAAAAAATGTAAAATAGCTTTCTTGTGTTCACACTTGTTGGAATCTTGAAGGAAACGTTAAAAAGCATTTTATTTTTAATGGCTTTTTATAAACACTTGGACTGGAGTCCATTGACTTTTACTACTACAAAAAACTTTATTATTACCTAATAAATTTTGGAAACGTAACTTAAACAAATAGGGTTTGAATTAATATGAATTTTATAGAATCCATCAAAAAGGGCACATTTAATTTATAATAGCTAATATTTGGACCAAGAGGCATTGGTACTAAAAAAAACTTTTTTTATTATCACATAATACTTCTACAAAATTTTAAAAACGCAACTAAAAGCGAATGGTGTTTGAGCTTGTTTGAATCCTATTAAACAGCCATTTTTTATTTAATAGTTATTTTTGTAACAAGTACCTAAAATTAAGTTTGTCATCTGCTATTTCAGACGAGCCGAAGCCAGCAACGATTCGTCCCAAAAAAATGAACATTTTTTTTTTCAATTTATGCCCCAAAAAACATTTAAAGTTTTTTTGTTTGGTTAGTCGTTTGACAGCACCAGTCCATTTTTAAAGAATGTCAAAATTTAAAAACACTAAGTTTTTAATTTTTATTGAACAAGTATTTGTGTATCTGGTAACACTAATTTTATTACCATTGTTGGTAAATATACAGGGTTTCTCAAAAACAGAGTTTTTATTGTTAAGTAAACATTTTTCAAATGGAACGCCATGTATATTTTACCAAATTTTGACTCTTAATTTAATTCTACATCAATAATGTAAAATACACTATACGTCAATTATATCTGGTTTTTGAGATAATTAAGTAACTAATAAAGAATTATTAAAAAATAATTATAACAGAAAATAGTACTAAAAAACGATCAGCACAGGATGTTATGTTAATTGCTTTTATTCTTTTATTCGTTTTTAATTGTTACATGAGTAAATCAGATAACACTATATTAATGGATCGTTTTCACAAACACCAGCAATATTTGACGTATAGTGTAATATACATTTTTGATGTAGAATTAAATAAAGAGTCAAAATTTGGCAAAATATACAGAGCGTTTCAATTAAAAAAACGTAAATCACAATGAAAACTCTGTTTTCGGGACACCCGTTATATTTCAAAAGACTGTTAATAAAATTAGGGTACAAGGGCAGAGGTATTTAGTGTTTAAATAAAGCTGGAACACACTGTATTTTAATTTTATTTTAATAAGATGTAATACCAAGTAAGATTCTTTAAATTATTATCACACATTTTGAGGCAACTGAACGCATGACGCCACGAACCGTCTGGCACTACAACTCGGCCGACTGGGATGGTCTGAGAGATTTCTTTGCCAGCTACCCTTGGGATCCTACCTGCTTTTCTGCTCAACATCCTTTTGAAATATGTAATCAAATTACCGAAACAATTCAACTAGGCATTGAGACCTATAATTTCCACACTAAAAAGAACCCCGTAACTTCAAATCACAAACCGTGGTTTTCTAAATCCTGTGACAAAGCCAGACTTTTAAAAATTCAAGCCCACAAAAAGTTTCTTCAAACCCCAGTCCCGAAAATCGACAGGCTAGCATCGAAGCGAGAAATCAGTATAACCAGATCATCTCAGAAGCAAATAACAATTTTAACAATCGAATAAAAGAGAAAGTTCTCTCTTGCTCTCTCTCAGACTTTTAACAATGTAAGCCCACAAAAAGTTTCTCCAGAACCCTAGTCCCGAAAATCGACAGGCTAGCATCGAAGCAAGATATCAATATAATCAGACCATCTTAGAAGCAAAAGACCGTTTCAACAGTCGGATAAAAGATAAAGTTTTTTCTTGCTCAATTGACAGTAAAGCTTTCTGGTCCTTTGCCAAAACTTTTAAACAAATTATTTTCCACCCCTAACCTCTGAAGATGGAATTGTCTCTACCTCCAAAGGAAAAGCCGAACTATTTGCCAAACAACTTGCTGCCAATTCTACGCTTGATCCTCCCATTAATCTTCCTCTTCCAACAGTTGTCCCCGTTTCTCATAAAATGTCCGATATAATTTTTTAAGTCAAACGGATTAAGCGTATTCTTTCTTCTCTTAATACTAAAAAATTGTCTGGACAGGATGGCATACCAGCAATCGTCTTAAAAAAATGTGCTTCCGAGTTTGCACCCATCCTAACTCGCCTCTTTCGAATCTCTTATGACACGGGCATTTTCCCGGAGAGTTGGAAAGCTGCACGTGTGCACCTTGTCCCGAAAAAAGGATCTTAAACTCTCCCTTCTAACTATAGACCTATATCTCTTCTTTCTGTTGTTTGCAAAGTAATGGAAAAATTAATTAATTCCCACATTTTAAAGTATCTGAAAAAACATAAGATCTTACATGATAGACAGTACGGATTCCGTCATAGTAGATCCACAGCTGATCTTCTTTCTTTTGTCTCACACAACTGGAACAAGTCCCTTGAGTTTCTTGGTAAATCCCAGATCGTTGCTCTTGACATATCCAAAGCTTTCGATCAGGTCTGGCATGATGGGCTTCTTAACAAACTTCCTTCTTACGGTCTTCTAACTAAGCTTTGCTCTTGGCTTTCCAGTTTCCTTTCTTATCGACGTATATCAGTTACTGTAGATGGTCATTCCTACAGCTTCTACCAAATTAATGCTGGGTTGCCCTAGGGCTCAGTGCTGGCACCCACGCTGTTTCTTCTACACATTAACGATCTTGTCTTTTCCACAATCAATTCCATTCATAGTTTTGCCAACGATAGTACCTCCACTCTAGTATTCAATTTCTTACGCTACCATGTAATTCTGATTTTAAAAACAAGCGCAGGTCAATGCAGATATCTGTTTTACAAGGCCTCAAACTTATCTTGGATTGGGGCGCCAAAAATCTTGTTCAGTTTAATGCCTCGAAAACACAGTCATGTTCGCTGTCGCGAAAAGAGTCTGCCAATGCTCATCCCTTACATATGAGCGGCTAGGTTCTGCAGAACAAAGAGTCGTTTAATCTTGTCGGCGTTACTTTTAAGAATAACCTCAAATGGCACAAACACATTACATCCATAGCCTCGGCAGCTTTAAAAAAGCCTTGATTCCTCTTTCGAGCCAGAAATTATTTCTCTTCTTCCAATCCGTACACTCTGTATGTATCCCAAATCAGACCATCTTTAGAATATTGTTCTCGTGTTTGGGGAATGGCGTCCCCTACAACACTTAGCATTCTGGACTCCATTCAAAGAAGAGCCGTTCGTCTTATTAATGATCCAACGCTCACAGAGAGGCTTCCTCTTCTTGCCCACCGTCGAGCTGTAGGGGATCTGTCGCTCTTCTATACTTATTTTCACGGCTTCTGTTCAGAGGAGTCGGCCAGTATAATTCCTTCTCTGGCAGGTCCCACCAGAGCAACACGTAGTGCAACTTCCATGCATCCTTTTACAGTTCAGTTAGAGAGGCCCCGAACTTCCCGCTCTCTTCGTTCCTTCATCCCTAGAGTGTCAAGACTATGAAACCTGCTGCCCGCAGAAGTTTTTCCTTCTCCTCCCAATCTTCAAATATTTAAGTCCCGTGTGAACAAACTCCCTCTCGCCACACTTAAGACACCCACGGTACGTTAGTACTTAGGCATCAGCCTTCAGTGGACTGTCCCAAGAAAAAAAAATATTATCAAAGGAAGTGTTGTGAATGACTTACACCTTGTATTGATAAGAACTTTGGACAAAGTTTTTTATAAACCTAA
Source organism: Listronotus oregonensis (assembly GCA_019359885.1). Taxonomy (NCBI): domain Eukaryota; kingdom Metazoa; phylum Arthropoda; class Insecta; order Coleoptera; family Curculionidae; genus Listronotus; species Listronotus oregonensis. The sequence goes on along the minus strand of JAHBCN010005755.1, from coordinate 30,216 downwards.
ACTAAATTTAAGTTTTTTTTTATTCATGTCGCTAATCCTAAAAGTTTAAAAAACCTCACTTGATTTACACTGTTAGTCCTCTTAGTTCTGTCAGGTTGAGTATGAAAAAGAGGAATATTCTCAATTTGTCGTGCTTGCGAGTGTATCACGGAGCCCATGTTAAACCTCCTTACTACGTTTTTAACTAAAAGTTTAGCTTTTAAATAAAACTATTATGTTGGTGACGGCCTCTTTTTGGGTGTCCCGCAGGGAAAAAGTAAAAGCAAAAGCAATTTCTCTATTTTTGTCAAATCCCAAACTTTGCAAAATTATCTTTCCTTTTTTTCTAAAATCACAGCCAGTTAAAATTTTCTTACTCAACAATATTCTTAAGCTATTATTTTAAATTTCTCAAATTATAAGAATAATGCAGATATTTTGGCAATATTTCTACTAACCAGAACAACTGCAACAACAAAAAAGTTTAGATGGTATTGCTAAACTGCAAAATGACGCGAAAAAACAGAAGATATTGTTTCTCCTACTCGTGACAAAATCTACTGCATTCAGCTTCTTCCATATTTATCACGCGTTGTCTAACGCAAAGAAATGCCTACCCTTTTATAAGCAAATCGTTGGGATATTGTCTTTCTTGATTTGACATACATTTTTTTAAGGTTACCTCGTGCCATAGAAGACATTGCCAATACGCACTCAGATGATCCCGAAAGACGATTTCAATTTTTCGATTGGCTACTAAGGACACTAGATTTTTAAGCTTTTCAAAAAAATGTAATTTGAACAGATAAAAGCACTTAGGGAATACTTCATTGAAATATATTTTTGAAGTATAATCAACTTCAGAATATTTCGAGAAATTTGACAGCAAGTACAATTTGGTTTTAACGTATTAACGAAAAATAATGTTGGATTGTTTTTAACAAGTCTAATATGTTGAAATACATTTTTAAAAGTTTTTTGTTTATCATTTTGTCATTTCCGCACACATGTTATTAGAAATGCCCGACTTTTGTTTTAATTTGGGGAAAAGGGGTCAAGTTGGGGACCAAAATATGTTTTTAGTAACCTTTTTTAGATTTTTCCCTTAAGTCGTAAAAGGAGTATATGTATGTATATATACATAACTAAAAATGTGAAAGTCACTCTTAGCTGGTTAAATTATAAGACAGCATTTATTTACCTAGATTAAATTCAATCGATGACAGTAATCTAAAAAACTTGGTCGGTGATAGGTGTGTAATGATGATGGTTGATGGATATAGAAGAATATTTGAATGAAAGTGGTTCATGGGTTTTACAAACTGACTTGCAAGAAAATTTTTGTTTTTCCAAAACAAACTGACTGTTAAATTACTTTGTAAGATATAAAAAGACATATGATACTAAAGCGTACTTTACACGGGCAAGTAAATCTTGTATAAGTTTGTATCTGAGAGAACTTGCAAATAACACTACTCTACAAAAAAGTATTGGACCCAATGATGCTATATATAGTTTTCGATGTATTTTTGCTTCCTAAATACAAATCCGTGGTCAAAATTTGAACTAAGGGTCCCAAATTTTTTTCTTACGTCAAGAATTCTAAAATAATCCGCAACTTTGACGGTTTTGAGCAATTTACTGAAGATTGGTGGCTGCTAGACCAAAACTGACTTCAGCAGGCAAAAGTACATTTTGTAGAGTGTTATTTTTGCCGGTTTTGTGAGGTTAAAAAACAATTGTGACGTAATGGCCAGAGTCTGATCACGGATTTGTGTTTAGAAGGCAAAAATATATCGAAAACCATACAGGGTGTTAATTAATTGAGTGCCGATAATACAGGGTGTGAATCCTTGGGTGACTTTAAGAAGAAAAGTTTATATCAATTTATATATGTCTTAAACCTCTTAGTTTTTATGAAATTTTGTACACATTTTTTCATCATTAAGTAGCATTTTTTGACGTAAAAGATTTTTTAAATTTTCACCAGTGACGTCCGCACGGGGTTGGAACTGACAATTTTTGAAGAAAAAAATGGTACGTCACTGATTTTCTAAAAACCAAAACTATTTTTGAAATCCCCATTTATTTTGGAGCAAATTTGGTTCCTAGACTTACTTTCGTACGACGTACCGTTTTCGCGTAAAAAAATAAAAACCAAAAAAATTTTCTTCAGTTCATTGCGACTGTTTTTGGTATTTTGTTAAAATTTATTTGGCACACTTTTTCTGGTACAAAAACTAAATTTTCTACTTTTACCAGTGATGTTTGCGCAGGCATGATATTGAATATTTGACAAAAAGATGATAAGCATATTAAATGCTCTCTTAAAGCCAATTAAATGAAAATGGTTAGTAGGCAGGGTAATGGAGAAGCGTCATAATGTTTGATGTTTCTTTTCACAAAGAAAATAAATGTTACATTATTTAATAATTATTATTAGAGTAAGTGGTAAAATCTGATAAAAAAATGGTAAATTTTTCAAACAGTGAATTAGCTGACATGCATTTTACTTATGGGCTTGCAGACGGAAATGCATACGAAGCCAGGCAGCTATACCAAAAGCGGTATCCAAATCTCGTAATACCCGATCCGGGAACATTTTCTAGGATTCATAGACGTCTTCACGAGACCGGAACCTTAAAAGTAGACCACAGTGCTAAAGGGGTCCTATAAACAGTAAGAACACCGGAACTTGAAGAAGGAATTTTACACGAAATTGAGGAGAATCCCGAAACTATCACGAGAAAAATCGCGACAATATTTAATGTTTTACACGTACTTGTTTGAAAAATTCTGATTAAAAATCTGTTATACTTATATTACATTCAAAGAGTCCAGAAATTATTACCTCGAGATTTCCCGTTGCGCATTAATTTCTGTGAGTGGTTTCTTTAAAAGCAGCTGGAAAAACCTTTATTTGACAGGCACATTCTTTTTACCGATGAAGTTAATTTTTCTCGAAAGTCAATAAGAAATTTTCATAATAATCATTTATGGGCGGATGAAAACCCTTACGCAATGGTTGAATCAATTCATCAAGAACAGTTCTCATAAAATGTTTGGGCTGGCATTATTGGGGATTATTTGATTGGCCCATTTTTCCTCCCAAGAAGACTTGATGGACAATCATATTTACACTTTCTTGAAGAAGATCTGACGCTAATGCTTGAAGACCTTCCTCTTTTATTAAGAAACCAGATGTGGCTAATGCACGATGGTGCGCCTCCACATTTTAGCTTACGAGTGCGTGAAATTTAAATCACACCTATCGAAATCGGTGGATGAGTCGCGGAGAAACGCAGTCATGGCCGCCGAGATCTCCCGACCTTAATAGTTTAGACTAGACTACTTTTTCTGAGGGCATCTGAAAAGTGTACGCACCTCCCATTCAAACCGAAGAAGAGTTACGAAATCGTACAATCGTGTGCTGCCAAACCATAAGAAACACCTCAAGAATCTTTGAAAATGTGCGTCAGTCTATGCGAAGAAGAGTAGCTGCTTGCATACATGTGGGTGGAGGAACCTTCCAACAACTACTGTAAATAATTTGGATTCTTTATTTTGTTTGTTTTTTCTTGGCATTTCGATTAAAATCTAAGATTTTGAATTTATCGTTTTACTAAATAAATATCGATTCTTAAAACAAAATTGAAAAAAATCACAGGCGTACAGTTTAATTTTTGTCCCAAAAAAAAATGTTTCCACTCATAGTGGGTGACAACTAAATTTTAACAAAATACCAAAAAATAGTCGCAAATGAACTGAAGAAAAAAAATTTTTGGTTTTTATTTTTTTACTTGAAAACGGTACGTCGTACAAAAGTAAGTCTAGGAACCAAATTTGCTCCAAAATAAATGGGGATTTCAAAAATGATTTTAATCTTTAGAAAAATCAGTGACGTACCATTTTTTCTTCAAAAATTGTCAGTTCAAACCCCGTACGGACGTCACTGGTGGGAATTAAAAAAAATATTTTACATCAAAAAATGCTACTTAATAATGAAAAGATTTGTATACAACTTCATTAAAATATCTGGGAATGATAACAAATTATGATGAAAAACTCACTTTTTCATTAAAAAATTAACACCCTGGAGCACAAAAACTAAGAGATTTGGGACATATGTTGATATAAACTTTTCTCTTTAAAATCACCCGAGGATTCATACCCTGTATTATCGGCACTCAATTAATTAACACCCTGTATATCACATTTTTTGGGTAATTTTCATCTTAATCGAAGCAGAAATGCCTAAGTAAAATTTTGAAAAAAACTAATAGTCAAAAATACCATATAATGCAGACTTCACTGGTCACCCTGTATATATTTGAAAAATGACCTGTGACCTCGTATTTTATACCAAGAACAGTATTAAATAAGTGTTTATTTGATTGTTTGGCCCACATCAACTTGGCTTTTAATAATTTGACTCGTTTTAGTTTTAAAGTTCGATTCACTTGCTGTACACGTCCAAAAGTTTGTAATAAGTAGGCAAGAATGTAATAAAACAAAACTGGAACATTTCGGTATATTTTTATTAAACACAACAGAGAAAAAATGCAGTTTTAGAATAAGACAAAGCCTTATTTGTTTTTAGTTGAATGTATGTGGTGGCTGGTATGTTTTTGCAGAAAACCCTTCGTAAAGACGTAGATAACGAAAATCGAGGTATGCGCTCTCTCAGAAAGGTTCGAAATATTTGTTAAATATACAAACTGTAAAGAAAAAAAAATTCGTTAAATGTAAGTATTGGTCATAGAAAAAAATTGCAGTAAGAAATATATTTCTTTATCCAATTTTCCACAATATAGAATTAGTTAAAAATCAAAAAATGCATTACGTTTGTTGCAAAAAAGCAATAAACAAAAACTGAAGGCAGAAAAAGCGTAGTTTTTTTTTTGTGGATTTTTGGATTTTTTAGTTTTTCTAATGAGCTCCTTTTTCACCAAAAAAGAACATTATACCTTGATGAAATATCTTGTTAAATTTCGTTAAGTTCGGTTTGCTAGTTTTTGCGTACATATTTTGCATCCAATTTCGTTTGAAAAAAAAAATACATTTTAGCAAATCCAGAATATTGAACTTAAATATTTAAAGTTTTTAATATATACTAGAAACCTCAAGCTTTTAAATATTAAAAAAACAAAACAATAAAAATCACTTGGGCGTTCTCAGCAACTGTTTAAAGTTATGAAACAAAAATTTGCTTATAAACAAATTGACTATCTTCACTATATGGTTTAAAGAACTCGTAAAGACGCTTCTTTTATTAATATAAAAATCGTCAATCGCTCGATTAATTGTCAGGATACAGGCAGCCAAAGTTGACCGAGATCTAAGGGGAATTTATAAACAATAATAAATATCAACTTTATGTAAGTACATTGTTTATTTGGATTTATTGTCGTATTTTTATTTATAGTATACGGGGTGTCCCAACTCTATTTATACACTAAATATCTTTGCTCCTGTACATAATACAAAAAAAAACTTAAAATAAAAAATGTGAGTTTGGTAGTGCTTATTTTATTGTTAATTACGTGTTTTTAAATGGAACGTCCTGTATAGTTTTGCCTCTTTATTCAATTCTACATCAAATGTAAATTACACTAAACGTTAATTAAAAACAATTAAAGAATAAAAACAATTAACATAACATCTTATAGTAAAGGTTTAAACTGCTGACCGTTTTTTAGTACTATTTTCTGTCATAATTATTTTAAAATAATTATTTTAGTGTCAGAATGACCAATTTAGTTTTTTATTAGTTACTCAATTATCTTAAAAACCAGCAGTAATTGACGTAAAATATACAAGGCGTTCAATTTAAAAAAATCTACTCAACAAAGAAAACTCTGCTTTTGGGACACTATGTTTATTTATCAATATTGTTAATAAAATAAGTGTTACCAAACAGACATTTTTTTAAAAATTTTTTCTGTATCATGTACAGGGGCAGAGATATTTAGTATATAAATAGAATTAGGACACTTTGTGTAATAAGTATTTTTTTATTTGTTTAAACAAAACATGTTTAAACAAGTATTGCCTTCAGTAGTGGTTCATAACTTAAAACAATTGCTGGGGGCACCCAAACGATCTGATTTTATTTTTTTGAAAAAACGTGCGAAAGCTCAAGATCTCTAATGTAAAATAAAAACTAAATGTCTAGGGTTAATATTCTGGACTTAACCCAATTTGCAAAATGGTCAATTTTTTAAACGAACTTAGATTGCAAAATTATTGTGCAAAAACTAATTAACGGATATCAACGTTTGGCATGGTATTTTACCATAACATGAAGTTTCATCTGGCCGAATATGGAGATCCTTGGTGAAATCTAAGGGTCCCAAAAATCTATGGAAAAACTACCTTTTTTGCTTTGTTTTTTTATTGACTGTTATTTTGCAACAACCTAATACATTTTGCGATTTCTAACCAATCTATCTTGTAGGCAATTCTTTTCCACGACTAACACAAAGTTATTGACGATAAATATAATGTTTTTTTTCATTTTCTCTAACAAATGTTCCGGACATTTTTGAAAGAAAGCATATTTAGATTCTTATTATATACATCTTTCTGAAGAGTTTCCAGCAAAAACATGCATGGGGCAAAAACTCCTGTTTACTCACAAATAAGGCTAATTCTAGTATAAGTAGTTTAAAATTTATAATAGAATGAAATATTTTTACACCATAATTTCGTTGGATTCTATAAGGTATAAAATGTTTTTAACATGACAGGCACAAGATTAATACTTTTGTGTACTACTATTAAACTATAAAAAATATATATTTAATAACTTAATTAATAAAGTTACAAAATAATAAAATTATTATTTTTTTAGCGACTTATGCATGTAAAAGTAACAGTAATAAAAAGTAACAGTTTGGGATTTGAATTAGACCCTCATCGATTTGACAACCAGATGAAAACTATTTTTTACAAATATATTATATAAAAAATGTATTGCAAATAAGTTGCTTAAAAAATATGATTAAATTCATGATTAATTTAAAAAAATGAAAAAAATTTGATCTGGTTAGCAGATGGTTGAAGGTTGTCCCTAATAAGGATCTTATAGACTATAATTAATTTTATTAGATTACATTTTCGTGTAGAGTTTTATACAAAACGAGAATAAATTTTCACAGACAACCTGTTTAAAGTGTAATATTTTTATTAAAGAAAAATTAAACACAAACTATTTTTAAAAAGTAAAGATTTTTGTTTTGAGGCGCCCCTTCTGATTAAAAAAAATCTATTTATTTGTGTACCGCAATTTTTTTTATTGGGCGCCGTTTTACACATACGGGACTTATTCCGAAAACTATTGAAATGTCCCTGATGGTTCTATGCCAAATGGGACCACATTGGTCCTGGTCCCGGGGTATATAGACTGAGTGTGCTGACCTATTGACCCTTCTGAAATTGCCTGAAGAGAAAAACCCAAGAAAAACGAAAAAAAAAATCCAAATACTTATCCACGTTTCAGTGGCAGGTCGAACAAAGTTATCAAGATCAAAATAATGTACAAAAACTTAATCAACAATTAAATATTGAAATTGGCAATGATTGGATTTTAAAATAATTGAGATTCTAAGATCATTTTTTGACGTAATGTCATTTACTCATAATTTAGGATATAATCTTTGTCATAAATTTTACTGGAATTATTTCATGTGATTATGTGTTTAATTATTTAAGCTCTTATAACAATGCCACTTTTTTAGAGTATGTCAGTATGAAATATTGGATTGATAACTTATTTTCCCAATTTATTTTTTTAAGTTCCAAAAATGATATAAATATTTTCCCGACATTTCAACGTTTAATGATTGGGAAAATACATATACCACAGTTACTTATTTATAAACCAATAAATCTAGCAAATAAAAAAATCCAATTTATGTGCTGCCAGTGCTGCAGCAAAAGCAAATAAATATATTATGTTTGAAATAAGAAAAATTGCTAAATTTTTAGAAAAAACAAAATAAAGTTAAAAAATTATCTAAATACTGTAAAACTAAAAACAATCATAGGATATACTGGGGCTTATTTAAGGGGGCATTTATTAATTACGTGAGATGATTTTCTTTTAATTTGGACCCTCCTTCATCCTTGATGAGATTGGCCCTTTCCCTTAATTAAGATTTACTTCATAATTTTAAAATAACTTACATTTATTTTGCTACTTTTAATAATAATAAAAAATATTTTTAACTGTTTATAATAATAATATACAGGGCGTTTAAAAAGTACACGGCCAAATTGCAAAAATTAAAATTTGGCCGTGAAAATATAAAATATAAAAATATTTTTTATAAGTATGGGACCAAAAATGTATAGTTTTTAAGACACAGCATGTTAAACTTTATAAAAAAATTAGATTTTTTTTTAACTATCTTAAATGCCTTGTAGCCAATTTTTTTGAAATTTGTCAGTGTTATTTCTATTAATGGGGGTCTAATTTAGGCCTAATTAAATTTAAACTAATAATTTTAGTGTTTTTAGATTAAGCAAATAAAATACAACTTTTTGATCTCGTGACATTTCCAATCTTGTTTTGTTTTGGAGACAAAAAAATTTAAAAGCAATATATTGCAAGTCTCTAGAATCCATTTTTTTTTCAAAAACAAAGCAAGATAGGAAAAAATACCAAAAGACAAAAAAGTTGAATTTTTAGTTGCATAATCCAAGAAGAAAATGGCAAAAAAGTCAGTGATGTACATTTTTTTCACAATTATTTTCGATAAGGTCGTCCCTGAGACGTTAGTGGACTTAATTATTTTAATTTAATTAGGCCTAAATTAAGCATTTATTACTAAAAATAACACTAAAATATTTCAAAAAAATTGGCTACAGGGTATTTGGGATAATTACAACAAACCTATTTTTTTTTTAAGTTTAACAAAATGTATCATAAAAACTGTGCATTTTCGAACCTATATTTATAAAAATGTTTTTATATTTTTCAATGAGAAATCACCTTCTTAAATTATAGGGTGTATTTTTTGAACACTCTGTATATTGAATTAAAAAGTTACTTTAGATTTGATAACATTTTACTAGACCCCTCCGCCCACGTGATTAATGAACGCCCCTTAGCCAGGGTAGTATGTCTAAAATAAAGAACTGGAATTTTACAAAAACCTTTTGTTGCGATAGCACTTGATTTTTTTGTCCTCTTAAACATATTTAAAAAAAATTGTTATTATACAGGATTTGCAAAAAAATACAAAACTAACGTCATTTCTTTTAAATGTGCAATTCTTTGAGATAAACTAATTGTTAATATTTGTTAGGTATGTTATTTACGGTTCTCCTTTATTTAATTCAAATATTTTTCTTATCCACCCATTCAAATCGTAGAATTTATTTTTGATGCCAAATTAATTTATTTGTTCTGAAATTTACCAAATACTGTAACTTATGCCCAAGAATTTGCTTTATCTCAAGTCATTACAACACTCTAATGTGATTTCACAAATCAATAGCAAGAGTTCCATCAAACCTTAAAAAAAAATCCAACTTAATGCCGACTTTATAGTGATACTGTATGAATTATTGAGATCTTATTGATTTATTTTTAAATTTAAGCGGAAATACATGTTTCGCATATCGCTTGGTAAACCAAGCCTTATCTGTCAAAAAAAAAAACAAAAGGTGTTGCATATATAAGGTGGCAGGTATATTTTTGCTAGAAACCCTTCCAAAAGATGTACACATATTGATTCATAATGACTTTGGGTCTTCGCTTCGTCGAGAGCGTAAAAATAAAAATATTTATGTGTATATTTAAGCAGGCCAGAAAATTCCCAATGTTGCCGGTAGTAGTAAAATTTCCCCACCTTTTTTCGTCATCAAGCAAAGGGCCAAGTTGTTTGAGACGCGGGTCACGGCCCTGCTCACTCTCATCTATTCTACGGGCAGTACGAAAAACGATAGCAGGTAAAATATTGCTAATTTAATTATCATGATTTTTACTATGTTAAGGCAATAAATTTCTTAGTAAAACATTGTTAGCTTCTAATGTGACTGCAAAGTTAATTAAAAGATAACAATGACTTTTAGTATTTATATTTTAAATACCTTTGGCATTAAAATTAAAGGTGATATCCTTTAAAAATAATAAATTCAAATCCTTAATAAAATCATTATAACAAAGAGTAATTCTTCAAAACAAAATAAAATGTGGATTTTTTTTAAACATAAAACACAAATTGTAAATAAACTTTTTAAAATAAAATGTAATTTTTAAAAATAAAGTAACACAGGAAATTCCAAATAGTAACCAAAAATTAAAATAAATGTTCAAAAACTCCCTACCACCCTTGAGATTAACAATAGCTTAACCTATTAAACCTATAAATCTCTTGTCAGGCCTCCCCATATGCTTTGGAGGTATATTTTGAGAAATATTAAGATGTAAAAATATACAAAAAAACTCTATTGTTTTACCAACCCTATTAAAAATTTACTTTTTTTTATTTTATGACAATTTTTCTAAGACAATAAAAGCCGGTTATAACTACATTAAAGGGGCCATAAAATATATGTCGTTATAAGCGGAGGATGTTATATCCGAATCAAGGTAGAAACACTTTTTTACAAATAATACAACGTAAACACCCCCCTGGGGAGCTGTGAGACCTTGACGTTGGTGGGGGGGCTCAGTAGCCACCGTGATTTGAAGAGCAACGCCGGCTGGAGTTACGAAACTCCTGGTAGGGCCACCCATGCCGGTAAGGTCTGAAATGAGTGGTGAAGCTAAGGACAGCTCAACAGGAGTAAACCTTAAAATCCGGAACCCAAGGTGTCACACGAACCGTGCCGATGGGTGAATGGCTACACGACAGACAGTCATGAACGGTGTCTGGCAAGAACCTGGCGACACTTGCCTGTAAGCAGCCTTAGCGTGGTATGGGCGCACTGCCTCGCCGGACAGTTTTCTTTCGGCCCAACTCGTGGGAACAATATGTCAGAAACCAAACAAAAACAAAAATTACACAATAGAGAGTTTATAAACAAACCTGAGACGGATAGGAGTGAGAACACAGTATTCACAAATAGCGCAGAAATAGAAAATGAGGACCCTTTCGCTAGAAAGAAATCATTAGCAAGGTCGCCACCAAGAATGAGAACATATTCCATTCCCGGAGTGGAAGAACGTGTACTTCGAAATTATGAAACAAGAGAGGAATTAACGATAGAACATCGAACCAAGCGGAAAAGAGAAGAAAAAAAACAACCAATCGGATGAGAAAAAATCTACAGAAAATTTAAATGTGGATCTGTTCCAAAACATATTAGAAAAAGTCGAGAAGCAGGCCAAACAACTGGACAAAGTGCTCACGGAGATGTATAAGCCAAAACAAGAACTGAAAGAAGCGGCGAGCATACTAATCCTTCATATCCAACAACTTCGGTCAAAGAAATGGAAAGACTGGCTAGACGAAGTAACTAAGGAGGCACAAAACGATGACAGACTGGAACCTCTTCTCCAGGAAAACCAGGAACTTAAAAGAAAGGTGGATCACCTAGGGGCTGAAATACAGAGTCACCATAAAAACGAATCATCAAATGACGATGTTCTATGCGAAGAGTGTAAGCGGGCCCAAAAGAAAGAGACTAAAAGGAAAAGGATTGGTCAAAAACAAAACTTTAATGTATTCCAAAGTATCACTGAGGATGACTGGCAAGACGAGATCTTTCCAAGAGTGGAAAAGGCAATAGGACCCATATGGGATGCACCATTAGACCATGAAGTAATGATACCATGCGATGCAAACTTCGAATCGGATTCGAGAGAAATTAGAAAGGCGATAACAAATCTTGGTGGCCTGCAAGGCCTAGGAACAAAAGAAAGGCCGCGGAGAAGTTGCTATGATGACGCATGCTCTAGGATTCCCTGACGATAAAGGAAACTTCGTTCAAAATACCAGAGGCATATACTATGCAATACTCACCGACAAAGACAACGGAAACGAAGTCGATGATAAATCATTGTTTAACTGTATACAGACAATAAAGGCGTACATGATTAAAAACAATAAAAAGAAACTTGCGATACCTACTAGTAATAACGTAGCCGGCCTCTTGATTAATAGAATGCTTGAGTACTTGTTTTACGGGACCGGCGTAAAAGTTGTACAGTTTACTGAAAATACTAACTGGAATATGGAATTACGACATGAAAACAGCACAAACCCTAAAATAAACCTGCCTAAGAAACCAAATAGACCTAACAGACCAAAAGAAGAGGCACTTCTAGTAAAGATGAAGGATAAAACATTTGCTGACTTACTGAAGACTGTCAAGCAAAAGTGAATCCAAAGGAGATCGGGTTGATGTAAAAGATATTTCCAAAACGAAGAACGGAGACTTACTAATAAAAGTTCAAAATGGTTCAGACAAAATGGAGGTACTTAAAAGGAAATGACCGAGAGAACCCCGGGAGCAACGATAACTCGTCTAGTTAACAAAAAGGTGCTACACATCAAGGACATGGATGAGTTAACCACAGAAGAGGAGATTGGCAGGCCATCTCCCGCCATCAATATTAAAGCAGAAAACATAGAACTTAGAGCTCTGCGTCCTGCATATGGAAGCAAACAAAATATAACAGTAATATTAACCGAAGAAGAGGCAAACAAACTTATAAATCAGGCTAGAATAAAAATTGGCTGGATCGGATGTAGGATAATCAAAGAAAGTGGAGCTAAATGTTACAGGTGCTGGGAATACGGCCACAATAAAGCACATTGCACAGGTCCGGATGGGAAAAATTATGCTAAAATGCAGCATGCTTGGACACAAAGCCTCGGATTGTACAAACAAAGCCTATTGCGTACACTGCCAAATCGAGGGGCACCAATCTGGTAATCTAAACTGTCCAACCCAGAATAAAAAAGCAAAGAGGTTAAAGAGCGTAAACAACGCCGAATAATGAAAATTCTACAAATAAACACAAAAGCTAAGTCGCCCAGCACAAGATTTGGCACTGGCCACAGCTTTAGAAATCGGAGCCGGTATTTTAATCTAAGTGAACCAAACCGAAATGCTATTCGAAATAGAAAAGACTGGATCTACGATAACGAAATAGACACCGCAATAAAAGTGCTAGATAAAAACATAGCTGTGATAGGTCAAGGAAAAGGCGATGGATTTTCATTTGTCGTCACCAACACGTGCACTTTTACAGCTGCTATGCATCCCTAATAAAGGTACAAATGATCTAGAAGAAATTCTAAATGAAATAGGAAACCGTCTAGAAGTAAACAAAGAAAAAGCACTTATATGCGGAGATCTCAACGGAAAATCCCCAGAGTGGGGTATGACTTTTAGTGACAGAAGAGGACATATAATAACAGAATGGGCTGCCGAAAATCATCTAGTAATAGCAAATCGAGGCAGCAAGCCGACATTTCGGCGAAAAAATTACTCCCTCTATCCTCGACGTAACAATGGCTACCAATGGCTTAGCGGGGGATATCACAACGGGAAGTACTCGACAATGAATCACTCAGCGATCACAGCTACATAACCTTCGAGTTAATTGACAAGAAATAAACATCTAACTGGGATAAAATGAAAAATAAAGGATGGCAGGTAAGGAAACTTGACAAAGCTAAATTAAACCCAAGCGATGACGGAAGTTAGAGAGGAGGGTGCCCCATCAGCAGACTATTTCTCTCAGAAACTAACTGATATATGTAATGAGACCATGCCTAGAAGGAAAAGTAACGCAAGAGGAAAGCCAATGTATTGGTGGAACGAAGATATTGCCGAAAGCCGCAAAGAATGCATCCGTCGGAGACGAATATGCACAAGAGGCGCCTACAGGAACCCAGAGACAATAAGACAACTCCTCTGGGAAGATTACAGGGAAGCGAAAAAGAATCTAAGGGACAAAATCAAAGCTGCAAAAAGAACATGCTGGAAGGAGTTATGCAACCACCTAGACAAAGATATTTGGGAGACGGCTACAAAATTGTCATGAAAGGAATGATAGGATACCCCCAAAACCGCAGATGGACATGAAAACGAGGGAGAGGGTCGTCGACCATCTCTTCCCAGTACATGAACCTGTGAGATGGACTCCTGGTAACAATGCTGAATTTACAGACTTTACAATACAAGAGCTCAAACCGCATGCGACAAGATAAAAGTTAATAAGGCTCCAGGACCAGGAAAGATCCCTCCTGAAATTCTGAAACACATGGCGCACCAATGTCCAATGTTCGTGTTATCAATATACAACGAACTGGCACAGAGGAGTACCTTTCCGGCAATCTGGAAACGATCAAAACTAGTACTGTTAAGAAAAGGCGATAAACCACTTGAAAACCCGGGTTCCTATAGACCTATCTGTCTACTGGACATTGAAGGAAAATGTTACGAGCAGCTGATCCTTATTAGGCTTACACAGGAGCTTCAAAGAACAGGAGGCCTGGCAGATAAGCAATACGGATTTAGAGAAGGGAGACAAACGGTCGATGCAATTAAAGAAGTGCTGAGGATTGCCAATGACGCAGCAGCGTACTCACATCACCATAGGAGGCTATGCGCAGTGATCACCCTAGATGTCAAGAACGCGTTTAACAGTGCTTCTTGGCAAAAAATCCTGGAAGAGCTAAGAAAAAAAGAGATAGACGAACACTTAATAAACCTGATAGCCTCTTACTTATCAGAGAGAGACCTGATTCTTGAAGTGGGATCTCAGACATTAAGCACCGCCCAATAAACAGTGGGGTGCCACAAGGGTCCGTGCTAGGTCCTACCCTGTGGAACGTGCTCTATGACGATCTATTTGCAATGGAACTACCGGGTGAAACGACGCTTATCGGATTCGCTGATGATGTGCATTGGTCGTGGTTGCCAAAGATGAAAAAACGATAATGGCCAAGGCAGACACTGCGTTATTACGGATAGCGGACTGGATGGAGGCAAGACAGCTGCAGCTAGCGCCAGAGAAAACAGAGGCGTCCTCCTTAGCACACGAAGAAAGATAACCCCTATACTTTTAATGTACTGGGCAGCCTGGTAAGAGAAAGCAAAGCCATAAAGTATCTTGGAGTATGGCTTGACACTAAAATGACCTTTGCTGAGCATGTGGAAAAAACAATTGCCAAAGCCGAAAAAACAACGACGGCGCTCTCCATTTTAATGCCAAATGTCGGAGGACCCAGAGCCTCGAAAAGAAGAGCACTCTCGGGGTAATTCATTCCCAATTGCTCTACGCGGCGCCTGTCTGGCATAAAGTTACGGATAGTGCAAGACTTGCCCAAAAACTAACAAGAACTCAACGCAAAATGGCCATCCGAATATGCAGCGCCTACAGAACAGTCTCTGCAGACGGCGTCGGTTATTGCGGGTGTGCCTCCTATTGAAATGCTCATAATGGAGAGACTTGAAAAATACAGAGGAAGATAGCAATACAGCAGAACCAACCTCATGAGTAAATGGCAAGAAAAATGGACAAACAGCACTAAAGGAAGATGGACTTGGAACCTCATCCCCAACATCGAAACTTGGCTCAACAGAAAATATGGAGAGGTAATTATTTCTTAACGCAGGCGCTCTCTGGACACGGATGTTTTCGCCAGTATCTATTTAAACGCAACAGAGCCAACTCAGAACACTGCATCTACTGCAAAGAAAGTGATGACGCAGAGCACACACTCTTTAAATGTCCTAGATGGGAAATGCAAAGAGAAACATACAGGCAGCTTTCGGGAAGGGAATTTAACGCTGGGAACATGATGGACAGTCTAACCTATTCAGAACAAACATGGAACCATGCATACCAAGTAGTTAGAGAAATAATCGAAACAAAGGGAAGAGAGGAGTAGAGTAATGTAGAAATGGAAACTCATAGACAGCTCCTCCCATCGAAGCAATGCGAGAGCGGATTCCGGTGGGAGATAGTGTAGCACCCGAGGGGAAGTTTTTAGTGGGTAGGCGACTCCCTATGGGGGCCGAATCCCACACTGGCCAGCAGCCAGAACACCATGCTGGACGTCTTCAGAAGATTTTTTACCCCTCAAAAAAAAAAAATACAACGTAAACAGGTAGGTATTAACTTTAAACAATCGTACATTCAAAAAAAAAAAAAAAAAAAACAAGCGTAAACTGTTTACAAATATTAATATAAAGTACATACGTAGACAACGTCCAAGGTTCCCCATATTTTTTAAATTTTTGGACCGCAACAGTCAATATTCGTTTTAATAAGCGAAGCACAAAAAAAATAATAAAAAAAAGTTTAAAGCAAAGTCGTTATATCCAGTTGTATTTACATTATTTCATATATGGTCTTAAATGAGTTAGTTGAAATTTGTCGTTATATCCGGATTGTCGTTATAAGCGCTGTTGCGATAAAACAAAGTTATAACCGATTAAGGTAAAGAAAGACGTTTTTTTATTATTTTTTTTTTAGATTTTGTTTGTTTAACAAAACTTCGAGATCTTTTTGAGTGGGAGCACATCTTGATTCTTGCTATATAAATTTTTCTTAAGGGCTTACAACAAAAGATTTTTATTATTTTTTTTATATTAAACAAATGTTCCGGAGCTTTTCGTAGAGAGCATATCTCGATTCTTGTTATATACATCTTTACAACGGGGTTTCTAGCAAAGCCATGCCTGCCATCTCATACATTCAATCAAAAGCAGATAAGGTTTGATTTATGAATATACCTCGCATAGCTAAATACATTTTATACAAAGTCAAACGAAAAAGAAAAGTTGGATTTGAACACAGTATTTTTTACTAAACTACATTATGCTAGGCTATATTTATACAAGATCATAAATTTTATAGCATCTTCAACTTTCTTCAACTTCTCATTTCTACGTAACAGTTTCTGCCAAAGTTTCTTGCTTTATATGTCAGAGAGAGGGTATTGACTATGTTAATGTAAAAAATCTACAAATTGCTAAATTATGAAATCCACTCTTACCCGTATAAATGTATCAGTGCACACAAGACACTGAAGACACTAAAGTACACTATATCATTTTAACATATAGGGTGTTCTTAAAGTTGAGTCATTAATTTTAACGGTTTGTAAAAATCGTAAAAATAAATTATTTTACAAAACATTGTTTTAATAAAATTTGCCGAATAAGGAAGTCATTACCAGTTATTTAAAAAATTAAATTTAAACCTGATTTTTTGATATTTTTGACCACTGCGTTGAATAAGCATAAAATTTTTTTGGTTGCGACTAGATAATGGGTATAACTAGTTTTTTTACTCAATTTTAAGAGCAATTTTTGGTTGACCAGTGTAAAGTCCATTTAAAACGTGGTTCCTGGGTGCCCAATTTCGCTGCAAGTGCAGACTACCTTCAGAGTACGTTTTTGGGGTAGATGATTCCAAATTTCGAGGTCCCGCAACTTAGAAATTCTAGAGTCACCCCCAAAAAAACACCCTTTTTAGGAGTTATTTAACAAAAATCTTATAAAAAAAACCTATTAAAATGCTCTTTTGGCACCTAGAAAATACATCCGGGGTACGTTTTTTGGTGGTTGATTCCGAATTTTGAAGTCCCCAGGAACACCCTTAAAAGGACAAAAAAACACACTTTTAAGAGGTTTTTTAAGAATATTTTTATGTAAAATTTATAAAAATTATTTAATATTTACAAAAAAATGGATTTTTTATGACATTATATTAATTTGAGCCTAAATTAAGTTTCAGAGTAACTTATTGGGGTAAAACAACCTCCAATCATCTCTAAATTATCGTACAATTGCAAAAATGCAAACACCAAAATTTTTGCTTTTTCAAATCCAAAATTTTTAATAAATAGCCATTTCCTTCCCTAAGGGATTAAAAGTACCCTTGCACCCCTTTTGGGGGCTTAGAAAATAATAAATTCGAATTAAAAGTAAAACAATCAGTTTAATTTTTTTTTATTTACATTTTTTTTAATTGTGCAATATTTTAGGGATAATAAAGGGTTGTTTCATTCCCAATAAATTAGCCAAAAATTTAATTTAGGCTCAAATTAATTTAAAGTCATAAAAAATGGAAATTTTTATCAATATTAAATAATTTATATGAATTTTTTATAAGATTATTCTTATATAACCCCCAAAAAGGGTGTGTTTGCCCATTTAGGGGTGATGCTGAGGTTTAAAGGTTTTGGGACCCCCAAATTGGAATCAGCGATCCAAAAAACGTACCCTGAAAATACTTTCTAGATGCAATTTTCATAGGTTTAAAAAAAACTCTAATAAGAGTGTTTTTTGCCTTTGTAGGGGTAACGCCGAGGTTCAAGGGTTTCGGAACCTCAAAATTCGGAATCAACGACCCAAAAAAGTACCCTGGGAGTATTTTTTAGGTGCCGAAGGAGCGTTTTCATAGGTTTTTTTATAAGATTTTTGTTAAATAACCCCTAAAAAGGGTATTTTTTTGCATCCATAACACGTACCCTGAAGGTAGTCTCTACTTGCAGCGAAATTGGGCACCCAGAACCCGCGGCTTGAATGGACTAGTGGTAAATAATTTGTAAAATAGTTCGTGATACTTCTTGGATTATTTTTGATTTGTGAAAGTTTGGTTTAATAAAACGGCTGACGTTTATATAAAAAATATAATAGTGTACATAATCCTAACTTTATTAATTTACGGGGAGTGTCAACAAAATGCAGCATGTCGTTAAAATGTAAAATAAATGTTTTAAATATATTTGTTGTCTGCCTTATTAGGCAACCTTTATGTAAACAGTTTTTGCCAAATTGACTTCTTTTTGTAAGTTCTACAAGCAGTTAAAATTAATTACTTAACTTTAATAACACCCTGTATATCCGGTTTATTCGTGTAAAATAGATGCTATTTCAATAAAAGATTAAGATCGTTGATAGTCCAAGAGATAAAGCCGAAATTTGTTCGTCCTCGGGGTTATGGCATTTTTCCATTGTAATGCGTTCAAATGCCAGTAGATACAATGCCGCGCAGGCAGTATGCTTAAAAATGTGTCAGTTGGGTAGGTATTGACATAACTAAACAAAATATCAAAAGGCGGACACGTGGGTGAAGGAGTAAATGTGGTAAAAATTAGGGGACAGTCGTCATCACTGATATATTCACCTTTTTAACCAGGTATTATTAAACCCCTAAGAATTTTAAATGCAAAGGTCGCACAGCTGAGTGGATGAACCACTTATTGAGCGCTTTTATACGTGGGTTCACGTATCTCGATAACTATTAGATTAATTTTGACTTATAGGGTTTCATTTTGTTTGTTTTAAAATGTTGGTACTTAATTCATAAATAAAGTGACCATATATCAATAAAAAACAATTTTATAACAAACTTTTTGGTTTTTTAAAACTATTAAGTTAAATACTCGAAACTCTGCCCTAGTTTTCACTTTATACATCTTATTTTTTAACTTCCATAATAGCGATTAAAAAAAACATTATTTATACAAATGATCAAAAAATTTCGATTTAATTTTTCCAAAAATTCGATATTTCTAACTTGGATTAAAATTTATGGATATATTGGCAAAAGTCAAGTTTAGAGCAAAATTATGTTTATTTTTTATTCAACAATTTAATTCTTCGGAATATATAAAGCTTTTCTTAAATTTTTAAAGTGAATAATTTAAAGTAGTAGTAATTTTAACGATTCTAATAACATGACGTACTTTTGAAAATCACCTTAACTGGCACAAAGACATCCGTAACCTCATCAGCTTCAAGAAAGGTTATATTTCTTTTTTGAGCCAAAAGGTATTTTATCCTTTTAACCCATGTGTATCTCAGATGCAACCCTCTTAAGAATAGTGTTCTCATGATTAAGGAATGGCGTCTCCTACAACACTTAGCTTTCCTGACTCAATTTAAAAAAAACTTTTTGTTCTGGTTAGTTTCTACACTCACAGAAAGCCCCCTTCACTGGCCCATCGACGGGTGGTAGGGGATCTGTCGCTCTTTTATAGATTTTTTAACGGCTTCTGCTACAAGTTGACACTTGTAATTCCCTTTTTTTCCAAATCTCCAAAAACTTAAATATCTTGTTAATAAACTACCCCTTACCACTCTTCAGACACTCACGTTTACGTTGCCTCAGCCTTCGTGGCCTGTTCCAAGATAAAAAAATAAATAAAACGTCCACCTATAATATATATAAAAAAAATTATTTGGTAATGGTACCGTTATTTAACAAGGGAGTAAGATACATGATCTCTATTTTTAAAACAAAATGTAAAAATCATATAGTGAGTTCTTTTCGAGTCCGCAGCAAATTAAACTTTATTTAAAATTTAATCTTTATTCTTTTATATCGTTACAATTTGTGTTAAGGAAAATATACCCAACTTTAAAACTTTTCTATTTTTAAGATTTCTAAGAGAATTTTTCTGATTAAGAAAAATTATATTAAAACATTTTTTAACTACTCCTTATCATTTAAAGTCTTGTCTTTTATCTAAAATAATAGAGTGGATTTCATTTTTTAACTGTATATGTTTACTTTAGCACTATCTAAATAAAGTTGATAATATAACCTTATTTTTGTATAAAAATATAACTAAATTTTTAGCTATATAGCTAATAAAAATCAAAATATTTATCAACAAATAGAAACAAATAAATTGAGCATTATTTAAACGAACAAGCAAAATATAAAAAGTAAAAATTTTATGTGCCTTGATATTATTAATCCTTTTCTTTAGAAACACACATATAGTGTTCATTAAAAAACAAGCCACCTTTAATATTTGTTAGATTAAACACCTGATCTGATAGTGTTGATTGGCTGTTATTTTACAACCTGTTATTTTTTACTTTTATTTGAAAATAGCAATAATAGGTTGTTATTAAAAAAATTATAACGTTTCAGATAATCTTCATTCAGTTACAAACCCAAATGATTCTGTACAGGGTGTCCCAAATTCGAGTCTCATTATTGGAATCTTGGAAACCTGAAGAGATACGAGTAAATCTAACAACACTATCTTGTAGAACAGAAAAAGTAGCAATTAAAATGTAACATTTATTTTGTTATATCGAGTCAGATAAAGTCATAAAAAAAAGATGAAATCGTGAATATTCGGTTTTTTCTAAAAGTCTTTGGAAGTATTTGAAAGTTTTAAACTTTTAAGATGGCATTTTAATCAACATCAAATTGCGCAACTCTACCTCCATTTAACCGATTTTGTATCCCTTCAGGTTTCTGAGATCCCAATGATGAGGCTTGAATTTGGGACATCCTATACAGTGTTCCATTTTGGACACTTTTATAGGGTATCTCTGTTATTGCTCGTGCCATCAAAAAAGTAATATAGGCGACATATGTGTTCTTTTCGCTTGCATAAGAGATACGGGGGGAAATAATAGATACAGAAACACAGACAGGTCCAGTGTAGTAGAAACATAGGCAGGGAACTGATGAATTTACTACTGTCCGCTTCGATCGATAAACATATGCATGATTAACCGAACGAGATCTCAGTTTATAATATGCTTTCGGACGGGTGTGTTGTATGGTTTAAGGCGCGCTTGAAAAT
The DNA here is from genome assembly GCA_019359885.1 of Listronotus oregonensis. Lineage (NCBI taxonomy): Eukaryota > Metazoa > Arthropoda > Insecta > Coleoptera > Curculionidae > Listronotus > Listronotus oregonensis. Next base: position 8,704 of record JAHBCN010005755.1, on the reverse strand, counting down.
TACAAAAAATAAATTTATGAGGTCTAATCTGTTGAGAAAATAGTTGATACTTAATAACGTTAATTATAAATAGGGAATTAAATACCAACAGCTTTATTTATTAGTTCATTAATTGCCAAAGTAAAATAAAAAGTAAGTTCTCTAAACCCAAAACTCATTTCTAAAATTAAAATAGTGCACAATGAAAAAATAAATAATTATAAAAAATACTCTAAAATGAAATTATAATAAATATTCAAACAAACCTCCTTCTTGCGCAAGGCAATATCCCAAACGATCGTAAAAACCCAGTCTAACGTTTGTTAGCATATTAGGGCTGATGGTTTGAAAAGCTTTTTTGATTTTTATTCGAAGTTTTTCTAAATTATTAGCCCTATCATGACCATAAACCTTATTTTTTAAATAACCCCACAAAAAGAAATCATTAAGAGAAAGGTCTGGTGATCTCGCGGGCCACAAAATGGTTCTACGTCCACTAATCAAACGGTTAGGAAACGTATTGTTCAAATATCCTTGAACAATACGTCCATTGTGAGCGGGACAACCATCTTGCTGAAACCAGATATTACCAAATCTTACTCCTAATAATTGGCGAATTGCCGGTACAATTTGTTGTTGTATCTTCAAAAACATTCCACCTTTATCGCATCGTTTTTGCGAGTTTTGTTTCGCTAGCTCGAGTCAGGCAAATGTAAGTCAATTCGCCTAAGTCTTTCCTATGTTTCTACTACAGTGGCCTGTCTGTATGTTTTATACAATAGTTTTTTAATAGGTTCTTTAATATAACTCCTCGGGGCCTCCTAAGGCCTCGTAATTTTAAACCAACCAACCTTAGTAGTCATACCTAACAGGACTTTTAATCTTTCTTTTCAGTTCATTGAGGAGCCTATATGCCCAAAGAAACTCTACCTATTTGTTATATATATTATATATATATATATATATATATATATATATATATATATATATATATATATATATATAAATATATATATATATATATTATATATATATATATATATATATATATATATATATATATATATATATATATATATATATATATATATATATATATATATATATATATATATATATATATAACAAAAAATTATGCCCTGTTGCCAAGAGTTTTCATTTTTTACCTCTATGTTAAATTTAAATTGTTAAGTCCATTGCTAACTTTAACAACGCGATCGTCACTCGGCCGCACAAGTACTAATGTATGCCTGCTGTAGATGTAACCGTAAAATTCACTGTCATTTTGAAAGTGGACAAATAATTACCTTAAACAGCCCATGTAAGCAACTTAATTTATTAAAAAGGATTATTAATATCTACAAAATATCAGCACAAAAGACATTTTGTGAACACATTTAAATATCTTCAGATCTATATACTATTCCGAACATGCGCACAAATTACAAAATGATAATAGTGAAAGGGGTACTGCAAATATGTACAATAATCTTAATTATATTATAGTATAATAATTATCCTAGTAATATACATTGTGCGAAAAAATGACTGACTTATCAAGCCAATATTAAAGCTAAGACTCAACGGTCAGATGGTCCAAATCTGAACCTTTTCGGCGATGATGCACCAGCTCGCGTGTTCGTAGGTTGAGGAGACTACGTGGAGATCATCCACGTATTTTTCAATTAGCTTCTCTAATTCCCCTTTACGAAACACGTGATAATACCTGAAAATATATAATAGTGTTAACATTATATTAGAAGACATTTTTATTACCGGTTTTACCCATAAAAAAAATATCCACCAATATACTAGCATCATATTTATATAGAAAATAAAACAAGTTACGGTCTCTTCGTAAAGTACGTTCGATAGTCCGTTACGTTAATATTTTGGCTTTATACTTTTAGGTCAACTTTAAGCAGCAAGATTTTTTTCAAATTCGGAAACAAATGAAAATCCGATGGAGCCATATCTGATGAATAAGAAGCATGACAAGCTAGCTGGAAGCCTAACTGATAAATTTTTGCCATGACAATTAGCCCTGGTAAAAAATTTACTTTTTTGCTAAACCGGGACGTTTCTTGTTAATATTTTGGTTCAACTGCTCAAGTAAGTAAGCGTAATACTTATAATTTATAGTTTCTCCTTTATCAAGATAGCCTATAAGAATAATGCCTTTGGCATCCAAAAAAAAATGATGCCATAACCTTTTATGCCGATGGAATTGCCTATGTCTCCTTCGAAGTAGATTTGCCACTCGCTATATCCTGTCTTGACATAGAGTTACCTTTGGTCTTGATTGTTGTTTTGTCTCCGGCGTATAGTGCTTAATTTAAGTTTTATCCACAGTAACAAATCGGCGAAGAAATTTAGTTGGGGAATGTTTAAACAGTGTTTATACTCTGGACTACAACACTCGTGTGACTAGAACTACTTGGTCTACGACCTCATCATTCTAATCCTTTATACTTGTTATTTTAATCATGTTAATAAACGCACTTGTGATGTAAATAACTATTACACTTTTAAGATAGCAAATTTCAAAGGTCAGAAGAACACGTGGGATACGATATTTAATTAATTACATCTGTTGATTACAATTATTTACCAAAAGATCTGATAATGGTCAGATTTAAACCTTCTTATGTTCATTCATAATATAGGTATGTGTGTTTTAAAATTACTAATTTCCAAGGATTTAGAAAAAGAATGAAGAAAATGCATATTTTCTAGGATATAGTGTTAAACTTTTTTTTAAAATATATTTTTTTTGTATTATCATTAATACACTGAAGTCGGGTTCCTTAAAATTTATCAATGTTATTTTTATTAATCAAATTTTAAACACAAACGTGGCAGGTGGGATCAACATCTACACAGAGACGGAGACGGTTCGAAAACAAAAGGTACGGGATGTGGAATTTATTCCAGATCTCTTAACTTAAACATCAAATTTGCTATAGGTGAGTTGGCAGTGTGCTTAAGCTGAGCTTACAGGCATAACCATAGCTGCAAAGAAATAAGCCGTAGGAACATCTCTGATAAAGTCGTGCTTATCCATACGATTGCAGACAGACACTACTAGCCCTAAGGAGACCACGCTACACCATGGGTCTGGTACTAGAATGTCACCGTGCCCTTGTGGAGGCTTCCAGCAGGAATGTGGTTACCCTTGGACTCGAACCTTTCGTAGGTCTAACAGGGTTTGCGATGAGGGATTTAATCAAAAGGCACTCTCATCAGTAGTTTACAAGACGATGGAATGAAACAGTAAACTGTAACTTTTTCTTCTTACAGACATACAGCTAAACATTACTTTGCAATGCCTGGGCGAACCTTTGTTTAATTACGGCCGTTCATACTGGACATTGTCAACTAAGAAAGCAACTCTTTAGAGTCAGTATAAATGACACACCTCCTAGCTTAAATTAGTAGATTCGGCAGCGTACTGAGTGAGAAGTTCCCTTTAGGAGGTAGCACAACGAGCATACTGAGGCTAGGTGCCATGATATTTATCATCCTCCTCACTTTCAGATTCACATTTAGATAGGCCCAATTAGATTAAGAATTATAAGTGCAGTGGCGTCTTAGAGATAATTTATAGAAAACAATTTTGAAAAAAGTAGGTACTCCACTAACTGTTTTTCAATTTTGTTTTTTTTATATAAAGCAATTAAAAATTGTAATATAAAATACTACATATTTTCTTTCTATCTTACTTCGTTCTCGAGAAAAAAAAACAATTAATTTTAGGTCCCTGGACCTCATTAAAAAAATACTTTAAAAAGATATATTTTAATTTACAACTAGAGTTAACTAGTAATGGGGTTCAAGACAAGCAATAAATTGGTTTCAATTTTACTTTTTTAAAAACGAAGTTGTATTTTTAGTTGCTTAATCTAAAAATTATATAAAAATTGCAAACAAGTCAGTGCCGTACATTTTTTTTCACAATTATTTTCGTTATTGTGTCTCCTGAGACGCCACTGGATTTAATCATTTTAATTTAATTAGACCTGCATTAGGCCCTTATTATTAGAAATAACACTGACAAATTTTAAAAAAATAGGATACAGGGTATTAAAGATAATTACAAAAAACCTATGTTTTTTTTTAAGTTTTAGACGATGTATCTTAGAAACTATGCATTTTTGGACCCATATTTGGAAAAACAAAAAAAGAAAATATTTTTTTTGACGGACACGCGGTAAATATTATACTATAAAAACCAGTACAAAAATTAAAGCAACAAAAAGAGTAAAATTTCTTTAGCACCACTGAGAATTACATTGTCCTTACCTGTGATAAGTAATCTCCCCTCCGACCTCATCCGACGGCCACGAAGAGTCTTGTGAAATGTCACTTAATCCTGACGGATCCCTCCTACTAAGATTCCCTGGCGATAATGTATCCATAGGTTCAAGCAAATTTTTGTTTCTTGGTTCTAGGGATATTAGCGAAGCGGTACTGCCACCATTACTACCACCATCTTTGGAATCTCCTGTTAGGTCGCCTGCTGACGAGGCTATTGATGGTCCGCCGAAGTTTATCGAAGTTGCACCACTTGAGATAATAGAGTTACTACTACTACCTGAAACTAAATAGGAAAATAATTATATCTGTCATAAAATATAACCTTTAGGCAAACATTGTACCAGGTGTCCAAATAAGAGAGGACACCGACTGTATCTGGAAAACTATTTATTGGACAGCGTTGGAAAAATATATTTTTTTTGGTAAAAGTCTTTACGAGAAATAGCTGGAAATTAAACTGCTCAACAAAAAGATCGTAACATTTAAATTTTAGACCCATTTTCAAACTGCTGTAACTTTTTTAAAAATTAACTTTTTTGAATGTAAACAAGTTTAAAACCGGTTTCTTCTAGTTTTGCTGTATTGCATTTAGTTTTAGTAAGATGAATCTTATCATGATGTACAGTGTGATCAATAGAGTGCTGCAAAAAAACAAAAAATTCGAGTGTGTCCCATTTCAGTGGTAATTTTTTTGGTCGTTATAATATGGGTTGTTACCAAGTATATCAATATTCTAGACGTTTTTGCTAGTTTTTGAATTGAGGACCTCTGGTCTTGATACACTTTAAACGTCAAATTTTGGTAATCAATTCTTTAAAAAGCTATACTGGAAAATGGATTGACGGATTTCAATGAGTGTTTCTATTCGGAAAGCTCATTTTATGTAGATTTATATGTCCAAGCACTTTTCGATAGGTTATAATTTTATGAGTATACGGGGCCAACAAATACCAAACGCACTGATTTAGAAATTCTAAATATACGGTAAATTATTGAACGCCAAAGGGACCATATTGTGTTGTTGTTTTAAAAATGGCCCAGTTGAAGTTTGTGTCAATATCTCGAAACGATTTCTACCCTTAATCGATTTATGCTGTTTAGTGCCTGTAAATTTATTCAGCAAAAATGCGTCGTTATTATGGCATTAGGTGTGAATGGTAGGAATTCCAACAACGTCTTAAAGTTTTAAACATTTTTAAACATAAATTAGGGTATTTGGTGTTGTACACCATGATATACGGTGATCAACAAAGTGCTTTCAAAAAATTTAAATGTTTAATTTTTGCCTTTGGATAGCAAAATGTTTTACTTATTAAAATAATATTGTTTTTTCGATATTCCTAGACGTTGTTGCAAGTCTTTATTATTAAAATCCTAGATGAATGTAAATTTAGCATTTCCCAGTAATCCATTTTACACATGTTTTAATAAACGTTAAAAAATAAAACACTCTCATTAGATAAAATGTTTTTATAAATCTCAATTGGGTAAAATTACATTTAATAACCAAATAAAAACAACAATAGTAACAGATAAAATTAATGATGTAACGAACAAAAAAGAAACATTAAAATTAATAATGGGTGGGTCCCCGTGAGCCCTCCTAACTTCCTCTACCCTTCTTGGCATGCTATTCACTAAGCTTGCAAGGAAGTTCTGGGGAATATCGTTCCATCCACTTTATTGCATTTGCCATGTCATCCAAGTTGTTAAAATTATGCTCTCGTTATTCAATTTTCTTTTAATCCAACTCCATACGTGTTCTATCACATTCATATCCGGCGATCTTGCAGGCCAATCATTCTTTCAATATTGTTATCCCTTAAGACTTCTTGGACGATTCTGGCTCTAGTGGACGAGCGTTGTCGTCCACCAAGACAAAATCGTTGCCAAAGTTTTGTGCAAAAGGAATAACAATATCCCTAATCACATATCTCGATACCTTTCAGCATTCATCGATTCTCCCACCAAAACAACCAAATCTGTTCCCCCATTCAACATCACACCACCCCACACAAGCAGTCCTCCACCTTCAAACGGTACCCTTGCATCCATGTTTTCTTCCAGATATCGTTCATTTCTTGCTCTCCAGACCAAAATTCGTCCGTCACTTTCATACAAATTAAACCTACATTCATCCGTAAACATGCACCTACTCCATTCTGCTATCCCCCAGTTAGCATGATCTACAGCCCAAAGCCTCCTTCAGCTCTAGAGTAGCCTGCAAGCAGGGCAGGCAACACGCCTGCGCGCCTTAAGTCCTCGCTCATGAAGCCGTCTCCTGATAGTTTGTGTGGAGACCCTTACGCCACTTGCTGCTTGGAAACTTCGGCAATTTTTGGTAGCATTAAGAGTCCTACAGCGATTGACGTTTCGTATTATTAGACGATCTTGCCAGTGTCGTTTTCTGGCTCGTCCGCAGCGACCCTGTTGGCGGTAATTTACACTACCATGGGCTCGTGCTCTAGCTAAGTGTCCGTTTAACAACAGATATTGTGGCCACAAATTCCGCAATGCCTCGGTATAGTACGGCCTTGTTGACGTATTCTGCTTAGGATTAAAACTATTAGACATGTAACTACTACTAAATGTATTATTTCGGTGTCTAAAAACTTACCACTATATTTCGTAGTTCATTTTCGCTTAGTTTTCCATTTTTAAAGTAAAGTTACCTCTACAGAAGTTTTGTTTGACTTACAAACTGTTTTATAACAATGACATTATTCCATCGTTGCTATAGAAACGATCGCTGCTATAGATAAATTCAATGTATCAAGTAACATTGTTTTCTTTTTGTAGAGGTAATTTGACTATTTGAAAACTAAGCTAAAAATCAACTAAAAATATAGTGCGGTGTTCTTGGACACGAAATGTACTAAAAAGAGTTTCAAGCCTAACAATTTTAATCTAAACATCTTGGAAAACAAGGCCGTTCTAGCTAATGTTGCGGTAATTATGGATACCATAATAAATTTGAAGCACTTTGTTGATCACTCCGTATATCATGGTGTACAACACCAAATACCCTAATTTATGTTTAAAAATGTTTAAAACTTTAAGACGTTGTTCGAATTCCTACCATTCACACCTAATGCCATAATAACGACGCATTTTTTGCTGAATAAATTTACAGGCACTTAAACAGCATAAATCGATTAACGGTAGAAATCGTTTCGAGATATTGACACAACTCAACTGGGCCATTTTTAAACAAAAACAACATATGGTCCCTTTGGCGTTCAATAATTTACCGTATATTTAGGATTTCTAAATCAGGTACCGTTTGTATTTGTTGGCCTTTATACTAAAAATTATAAGCTATCGAAAAGTGCAGGACATAAAAGATCTACATAAAATGAGCTTTCGAATATGAAACACTCGTTGAAATCCGTCATCCATTTTCCAGTTATAGCTTTTCAGAATTGATTACCAAAATTTGACGTTTAGAAGTGTATCGCAAGCCAGAGGTCCTCAATTCAAAAACTGGCATAAACGTCTAGAGATATTGATATGACCTTGGTAACAACCCATATTATAACGACCAAAAAAAATTACCACTGAAATGGGACACACTCGAATTTTTTTTTTTGCAGCACTCTATTGATCACCCTGTACATCATGATAATATTCATCTTACTAAACTAAATGCAATACAGCTTAAACTAGAAGAAACGCGGTTTTAAACTTCGTTTTAGATATTCAAATAAGTTAATTTTTAAAAAAGTTACAGCAGTTTGAAAATGGGTCTAAAAATTCAATGGTACGATCTTTTTGTTGAGCAGTATTTTTAAATTTCCAAAACTACCGCGAGATGGCACAATCGCACCGGTAAATTAAGAAACCTCCTTTTTATCCAGAATTAGCTAGTATTAGCACAAAATATATAGGTTACCTATATATTTTGTGGTATTAGGTACAATTTTGATAACACCAGCAATAACGCTAACCAATGCATCAGTTTGGTTAGGGACTTTTTGTCGTATTGCCAATAATAAGGGTGGGCGAAGATGATATATGATAAATAATGCAACTTTCAATTAGCTCTACCTCCCACATTTTTATTAAAAGTGCTTCAAGTGCATACTCGTTTAAAAGAAAATTTAAAGCTTTGTCGTCCTTGTCGTGGGTTGTCAGTTATTTTGTTGTTCACCTACTACAAGGCGTTGTTTAAGGAAAACTCGGTTTTTTAAAATTAATTTAAAAATTAGTTAAATAGAGACTAGAAAACGACATGACTTATTTAGGTTAACAGTTGTTAGTATGAATAAAAATTTTAAATAGGTGTTTAAAATAGGTTAAAGGATCTAATCTGCATAAAAAATGAGAACTTCAAATAAATAAACATACTAGCAGTTTATTTATTAAAAATTGGAGTGAAATTAAACTGTCAATTTAAATAAGTCATGTC
>JAHBCN010005754.1:0-52849 GCA_019359885.1 Listronotus oregonensis | reverse complement strand
TCCTTTTTACCTATTTTAAATAAAGACAATCACATAAACTAGAATTACTGTCAACTTCCAGTTATGTAAATGATGCAATTCATGCTTCAAGAAGACAGTTGGTTGTCAACTACTGTGTAAGCTTTATTGTAGTTTAAACAAAATTATTTAAAGATGCGATTATTATATGTTTATATGTTTATATACATAAAGCTGCCCTTATTTAAAGCTCACATAAATAACGAAATCATTAAAGAAACGTTTATAATTGACTTTATGAAAACTAAAAATCAATCAGACTTTAATATTTATGGATGCTGGAATCAAGGTATGAATAATCAAGAGGTAATTTTACTGAATTTTGTTTGAACCTAAAATTTAACAACAAACCAGCAGTGTTATCAAAAAAAAATCTATAGAGTATAAAAAACAAATATCTGTACAAAAGTTAACTTTTCGCTGTTTTTTATTTGATAAACCTAAAAAAACAGTCATCTTTTTCTTTAGAGTAAAAAAGTTTAATTGTAAGTTAATCGTGATACTGTCAATAGTAATTTTGTGAAGAATTGAAAATCAAACAAAATAGTTTTTAATAAAATTTTATTTGGGCATTTTTCACAGAGAAAAGTTGCAAAACTACTAAAGTTAACCATTTAAAAAAATATACAGTGTCACCCATAAAATGGGAAAATTTTTCCCTAAATAATTTGGGTAAATTTTCTTTTTGCAAAAGTTTTTGCTTCAAAAATCATGCCAAATAATGTATATAAGGATGATTACGTGACTTTTTTTATCTGTCAAATATGACATTTTCTTAAAAAAATCGCACAATGAAGCAACATCTTTCAAAATTTGAAAAAGTGATACTAATTTTTACCTCTCTAGTACAATTTTTTTTTCAACTTTTTGTAGTTTTCTACTATATGAATTATTAGAATTTATTTAAAATCCTTTAAAATTATTTTTCCACACAAAATTAACTTTTAAATGTAATCCTAATAATTAATAATGCTGGTACAAATAATTTTATACAAAAATAGAATATGAAATAGCGTCAAACTTGATGCAAATGTAGTATAATTTTCACAAAAACTGACAAAACACATTTAATTTTGTTAATAGTTAATAATGTTACATGTTGTAAAAATTATTAAAACGGAACAATGTTAGTGAAATAATTTAAATTTATAATACACTGTAAATGAAAATCTTTTTAAAACTCTAAGTGTAATGTCAAAAACATAAACCCTTGCATGAACGATTGATCGTAACGCAACATAGGATAAGGGTGTCATGGAAACAATTGAACAATGTTAATGATGCAAAATATCTGTCACGTCAAGAAAGCAGTTGTCTGAAAATTGTTTATTTGTGTAATTTATAATATTTTTTTGATAAAAAAATATTAACATTAAAAAAAAATAACACAAATAAACAATTTCTTGACAACTGCTTTTTTGACGTGACAAATATTTTTCATGACACTCTTATCCTATGTTGCTTTACGATTTATCGTTAATGCAAGGGTTTATGTTTTTTTACATTGCACTTCGAGTTTTAAAAAAGCATTTTAATTACCAGTATTTAAATTAACAATAATTTTATAATATTGTCCGATTTTTTACTATTACTATTTAGTACGAAACAGAAATTAAGTGTGTTTTGTCAGTTTTTGTGAAAATTATACCACATTTGCATCAAGGTTGACGCTATTTCATTGGGGTGATTTCTATTTTTGTACAAAATTATTTGTACCAGCACCATTTAGTATCAGGGTAACATTTAAAAGTTAATTTTAATATAAAAAAATAATTTTAGAGGGTTCTAAATAATTTTGGATCATTTATATAGTAGTAACTACAAAAAGTGTGAGAAAATAAAAATTGTACTAGAGAGCTGAAATTGGTATGTAAGAATAAAATTTAAAAATATGCAACATTTTTCGATACTATTTTTCAAAATTTTAAAAGATAATACTTTATTTTGCGATTTTAAATGTCAAATTTGACAGCTAAAAAAAGATTATCCTTATATACATTATTTGGCATGATTTTTGAAGACAAAACTTTTAGCAAAAATAAAATTTACCCAAATTATTTAGGAAATTTTTTTTTCATTTGATGCGGACTTTCTGGGTGACATTGTATATGAGTCATTATAATTGTCAAAATAATTGCTAATAATGCAGGGTGGGTAAACGAAAACCACATGAAAAGTAAAGTATATGCCACTTAACCAGAGTTTTTGGAAGAGTTGCGCAAACGCATCATTTTCGAATGTAATCAAATTACTTCTGAAATGCACCGAAATGTGCGGGAGAGATTCGAGCATTTTTTTTACTGCATTAAAGGTAATATTAACCATTTTCAACATCTCTTAAATTATTAGGACTTTTTAAGAGTGTGTACTAGTAACAGAAGTAGATTAGTTACTTTTATTTACTTTTGTTAATAAAAGTCCATTATTAACTCCAAAAGTTATATTCAGTAAACCACCCTGTATATCGAAAACTGCTGTACCAAATGAACTTAGTAAGTACGTCCATGAGGAAAAATAAAAGACCCTTAAAACGAGGTGCTACTGGGCCCCCTTTCTCTCTTACATTTTAGGGGTGTAACGCACCCTGGACAAGGGACTGCAGTTAGGGATTACACCTTAGAGTATTTTTTTCTTTAAAATAAGAGTGCATGGGTCCGATCGTTGTTGTTTAAAGATCTCTTTAAGCATCAAAAAAATTTCAGAATATTTTGCTTATCTTCGGACACTCCAAATTTCAAAAAGGGTATGTATGTACATAAAGAGAATCGAAAGAGCTTACACACAATGTAAAACTCAATTCCCTTTTCCATTTAAGATTTTAGGGGTTCAAGTCGCCCTGGTCAAGGGGTTGCAGATAGGAGTTAATACAAACGACTAAAAAGTTTTCCCTCGAAAAAAAGGTATACGGGTTCGAGCGTTTTTCTCAAATCAGATAAAAAGTACCCAAAAAGGACCTCCGCTGTATATTGACACTGTTTGCCGAGCACTTTTTAAAAATCGTAGTTTAAATATTTTGCAGTGATATTTTAAACCACTAAACGATTTACCTGTAATAGGCTATTTGCCACCATTGAAAATAAGGTTTAAATTGTAGTCATCCTATCAGATAATAGTATAAAGATGCATATTTCTCTATAATATAAAGTAAAATATGCATATTTATTGCAAAATATACGTATTAAAATTCAAATATTTTTGAAATTAATTCAATGACTGGAACGCTTTATGATTGGTTACAACGTTGGTGACGCCACTTGCAAGTTAATAAATGTCACAAGCTTTTTTCAGGTGTTATTTTCGATCTTTAGCTATCTGAATAGCTGTTTCTTGACCACTTTATAAAAAAAACATATTTCAAGTCTATCTAAATAGCTGTTTCTTGACCATTTTATTAAAAAAAAAATTTTAAGTAACATAATTATCCGTTTCGTACCTCAAAATGCACAAATTTTGTGAAAGCCGATAACAGAAACCTACCTGAGATGAACGTTTTTATGATTGTGCGTTTCTTTAAAAATAACGCTGAATACCATGCTGCAAAAACTCAAAAATGTAAAAACAGCTGTAAGTGCCTCTAAAAATTATTTATTTACGTGTTTATCATTCAATATTTCTCAAAATCTTAATGTAGATTATGTTTATGGAGGGTAGAAATATAAGGAGTACCATATCTTACGGGAGACGAATTAAAAAAGTGCCCATTTTGTATTTCGTGTAATTTATTATATCAGTTTCCACCTGCAATTCAATAATAATGCCGTTAATTAATTAACTTCTAGAACAAACAAAATCATTTTAATCCAAAAGTTAGGTTATAACTTAAAGTCTTTATACGTTATCTAAAGGCTATATTTTGTTGAATATAAATCGGTAGGTATTTAAAGCAGAATATTTGTATACTTACATTAAAGTGATCTTCACACATAAAAACATTTTATTGCGATACAAAGCTGTTTGGATCTCTTTGAGATAATTGTAACCACTTTTTCTGCCTTTTAGGATTTGTTCTGACAGATTTAAACAGTTTTTGTGGTGTATTCAGAGAAGTATTGGTACATTGTGGCACTACACACCATTTATATACCATTTTAGCGAATAAATTGAGAAATTATTATCAAAATTCACTGTAGTTGCACTCGTTGTTAACTTGTTTACTTGCATATGACGTGACGCGAAACATATGTCGACGCCATTACAGAGACAGCGTTTTTATAATTCAAACTTTAACATTGAGTTTTATTGAAAATACAGCAGATTTTCCAGAAATATAAAATGTATTGTGTTTGTTAGGTTCCAAAGAATAATTTAAAACGATTTTTCAAAATTAGTCAAGTGGCCTATTGTCCAAATTGAATTTAGTAAACCAATTATCATAAATTAAATTTTATTGTACAGCTTGTACTATGTCTTAAATTTCATAAAATTTTGGCGAAAAGTGTAAATAACGGCTCTGAATATTGCGTGAAAAGCACAATTTCACTTCTGTAGCTGAGTGGTGGGAGGTCAGGAAAATGTACCACGCCCGGGTTCGTATTATTATTTTTTTTGAGTTTGCCTTAAACCCCGTTTTTAATTGGCCCCAAGAGCGAGAGCCATGTGTGTTCGCAGCCGATTTTCACACTTTTTGTAGAGTTAACATAGAAATCAAAGATACGCACGTTTTAGAATAAAATTGGAAGTTTAATAGTCCGTTTACTTAATTTTCATTGGACAATACGGTCCGAAACGGTGTATCGAGCTATCGCCCCAAATTTGTAGGTGCCAACTCGGCTTCGTTTTCAAAAAATCGACAGTCAAAGATGGAAGGTCGCTTATGTACCAAATAGTTTGTGCGTCAACACCATAAGCTAGTAGCCTAACGGCATAAATATCTGACAAACCTATATATCACAGACTTCCCCTCTACCAAATCCCATTTCCTCCATAAGTCCCCACCATTTTAACTAAGGTATGACTGCAAACGAAAAAGAGCACAAAAGTATGAGAGCATGGGTGAGAAGAACGAAAGAAGAATGAATGCATAAAACTATTTTAACAACTACAGACATTAAAAACAACTCTATATTCTTTATCTACGCTATCCCTGAAAGGATCAAGGAGGTTTTTTGATGCAAATTTTTCCCCTAAAAACAAATCGTAAAATAAAAAGCTCACATACATACATGCACCAAACCTTTTCACAATAAAAAGCTAACTATTAACGCATTGTAAAGGTCGTCCGGGACAGTGCTATCCTCCCTTCAATAGCAACTGTACAATCTGCTCCATGCGTCACCACCTACGCGCCTGTGTCTTGGCCAGGTTTTGTCTTGGCAGCAGCTGGCACTCCTGTCTGTGCCAAGAATTCTTGATACAAATGCATTGTAGATGTACGATATATTATTAATTGGAAATAATAAATGCTTTTAAAATTAAAAAATTGAATATCTGACTTGCGTCACGACGGTCCGTGGTTTGAGTCCCGTCGAAGATGTTGTTTTTGTTTTGAATTTTGTTTAAATTTATAACGTATCAGTAAAAATTGCAAGAAATTAAAAAAAAAACTTTACGCGCCTGCTTCTTCTTCTTCTGAGTTTAATGTCAATTTTTTTTCAAATCTCCTGCAATTTTTTCAATTATTTTTATTTATTTTTTTTTTGATATCTGTTCTTTGTTTGTTTGTAATTTTTTACAATTTCTTATTTTTTCTTTGATAAGGCAGAGAATACTTTAAAAAATTACCAAATAGGATAAAAAAAGATGTTTTATTAATTAAATATTTATTCAAGCAACGTTTTAAGTCTAACGAGTTCACTCTGACGGGTGATAATTATTATAAAAACTCATGTACAAACTAGGGTCACTTTAGTCGTTAAGCGGTAAGAGCGGTCGAGAAATTACGATAAAGTGTCGTTCCTGACTATTTTAAAGAATATATTTTATCAGTGGATGTCAAAGTGTAAATAATTTATTTTATTTAATATAATTTATAAAATAAAGAGATTGGGCAAAAGAAAAAAATTGCATTTAATTCCTAAGTTTTAATAAATAGAGGCGCGTAAAATATATTTTATTTTATTCTTGCAATTTTTTAATAATAAGTTATACATTTAAAACAAAATAGAGCATATTTTCGACCGGACTCAAACCACGGATCGTCGGGACGCAAGTCAGCCGTTAGGCTACCAGACTTATTGTGTTAATGCACAAACTATTTGGTACATAAGCGTCTTTCCATCTTAGAATGACGATTCCTCGAAAACGAAGCCGAGTTGGTACCTACAATTTTGGGGTTTGGTTGGTTTAGGTTTAGGTTTAGGTTTAGGTTTAGGTTTAGGTCTAGTGACGTGGGTAGCTACCAGGTCCTTGTTACAGGAACCAGATGTTCTTTTTGAGGCCGTATTTCTGTCCCTACCCTACGAAAACGGTCCTATCCGCTTTCTATTTAAAGCCAGGGAACCCTTTTCCCTATAAAGGCGGTTCTGTCCACCTTCTGTTTGGATTCAGGGATCCCTTTCTAAGCACCTATTTGTTCGGGATGGATTAGCCCTTCCCCGTGAAACAGGCGCCGGTGGCTTCATGGACACCTTTCGAAACGGATTTACCCGTTTCGAATGTAGGAAAAAAATACTTAAAGTCAATATATGCAAAAAATAAGCCTATGTTTTATGAAAATCTCGAAAAGAAATAAACGTACCATGCAAAACTAAAAAAAAAAAAAAAATATTTAATTTTTAATACAAATTACAAAATGAAAAATATAATATTTTAATATGCTCTTATAGACAAACTGGGACACACGATTTTTTTTATTGTAATTTAGGTTTACTACTTCGTTTCACGAGGGTTTGTACTTTCGTCATCAATTGCCTTACCTTTTTTAACAAATTAAAAAGGTCAAAAACAGACTGAAACAAATTAATGACGTCAAAAAGGTTGGTCGTTTCTTAAAATCAAAATGGCTGCCGTTCAACAGCTGATTTTTTAAAGCTACAAAAATAATATCCTAAAATATGGGTTATGAAATTATGTCATTTTTCAAACTTGTCAAAAAATTGTTTTGTCAAAAGTAACGTCAGATTTTATTTTCATTTTCGTATTTTTATTGTGTAAAATGCCTCGACGGTATTCAGAAGGTGAACAAAATATTATTTTAAACCTTATTGACTATTTTACACAGGAGAGAGATGCAGGAATAAACCTGTTACCACTTACTGCAGTTTTAGAGGTAAGTAGATTTGTTTATTCTTGTGGTTTGTTATTGGTATACATATTCAAATGTAATTTATGACTATATTTCTTTGCATGCTGTAGAGAGTAGCTGATGCCCTGGGAGTCGGAATTACCACCGTTAAAAAGATAAGTTCGCATGTGATCAGAAACAATGAGGATTATAAAGCAGCCACAACAACTGCAATTCAATGCTCTCGTGGACGCCCTCTTTATAAGATTCATGAGCACATCATGAGAAATAGAATTAACGCAATGTTTGCTGCAGGTATTTAAAATAAACTTTATTTTATTAAATAAATTTAAAAAATGTATACATATTTTTTTTACAGGGGAACATGTTACATTAGTTTCACTCGAAACAAATTTGCAGAATCTTAATGGTGTGGAAATTTCAAAAGCGTCCCTGTGTAGAGGATTAAAAGCACTGCAGTTTAAATGGAGAAAAGATTCTATATCTAACAGAACATATTTAATAGAACAGCCATATGTCATTGAAAAAAGAGTTCGTTTTTAAGGTCATACCTGGATAATTTTACCGTCAGTATTGCTTTAAAACCTGTGTTTTTGGACGAAACGTGGATATACAGGTTTGTAGAAAAGTTGTATTAAAATTATACAAAATGTAAAATATACATATTTTTGTTATAATAGCAAAGGAGCGTCTAGAAATAGTTGGCAAGATGGCTCAATTAAAACTGTCAAGAAGAAAAGTTCAGAAGGCGTCAGATATATTATTTTGCATGCTGGATCAGAGACGGGTTTTGTTTCTAATGCAAGCCTTATTTTTAAATCTGGTTCCAAATCCGGTGATTACCATGACGCCATGAACGCTGAAAATTTCGAAAAGTGGTTTCAAGAACAATTGCTCCCAAATTTAGAAGAGCCATCCCTCATAGTGATGGATAACGCATCCTACCACTCCAGGTTATTAGAGAAGATTCCAAACTCAAGTTGGTCTAAGCAACTATTTCTAAGATGGTTATAAGATAAAAATATGGAGTATCCTGATACAGCCATGAAAATAGATTTATGGAATATAGTTAAAAAGTCTTTACCAGAAAAAATATGTGTAAGCAGTAACTTATATTTTTATTAGGATACATTACTAAAAAAAATATGCTTTTTGCTTCTTTAGACTTGACGAACTAGCATTACAATATGGTCACCGAGTACTGAGGCTTCCACCTTATCATTGCCAGTTTAATCCCATAGAATTTGGGATGGTCGGAGTGCAAGAGGTACTATGATTCAAGAATATGTTCAGTCAATCCAGTTACTGCCAATGCGGTTTTAAGCTTATGGAATGAAGCACTCGAAATAGTAATGTTTTTAAATTAACCATATTGCCTTTCCTTTAATGTTTTTTATTTTTCTATAGGTAACCCCTGACAAATGGACCCACTACTGCCGCCATACGAATAATCTTATTCATGCAGCCTGGGAAAGAGATCGCTATTTGGACTCTTCAGATATTCTTCCTGTTATTATAAATGTAAACGACTCAGATTCATCAGAATTTAGTAGTAATGATGAAAGTGTTTCGAATTTTCATATCATTCATTCTTGATTTTTGTTCATTTGTGTTTTGCTGGGAGTTTTTTTGTAATAAATTCGTTTATTATCTTTTTTCTCCCATAATTATGTGTATTATTTATTGCTTTGTAAATAAGCCAAACGTATGGTTTTGCAGTTGCTTACTGTATTTATGAAAAACACCAAACACATATTAAATAATTATACGATATTTCATGGAATAACAAAAAATTAAAAAAGGAAATACATTTTTGTATAAACAAGATGTATAAAACCACTTTGTACGCGTTTAATTATTTTGGATATTTTTGGTCTCTCCTAACTGAACTTCATGGGCCTAATTGCACCATTTTATGAATAAACTTGACTTTGTTAAGTCGTCTTAAAAGTAAAGCCAAGCTTGACTTTTGTTCTGGTTGCAACTTAGTTAAACTTAGTAAGTGATAATGCTGGCACCACCGCATATTATAAGTTACGGCTATGGTATTTTCTGCTTCTTTAGTGTTCAAAAATCCAGTTAAACCTTATATAATATTTATATAAGTAATTTGATTAAAGAAATTTAAAAAAAACAACGTTAACTAACAAATAAAATTACCAAAAAAGAGAGAACATGCGAAAAGAAAACGTTTGTTGCTAGCAAGGTATAAGATAGCACGGTACAAGGATATTATAAAAAATAAACCAATTTATAGACCGTCTCTTTTTTAGCCAGAAAATCTGAAAGAGTTTAAAATAACTGCAAATCGTTATATACGTGCTATATTCCAGGTATTAACTGCAAATTGTTATATATGTATTATATTCCAGGTATTTCTTTCTGGTTTCTATAAGGCTTAACCACAGCTTACTTGCTTAACACTGTTGGCTTTAAAAAATGAAATCTTTCTAAAAATGTTGTATTCTGATAATTACTTGTTTCATTATGCCGACTAAAATATCCATTTTCTAAAAAATCGGGTATTTCGATGGTCTTTCATCATGAGAAACACAAAAAAATCAACAAAATTGAGACAAGAATAACGTTAAGTCTAGATATTTTTAGGCTGAGATAAAGCGAATCTTGAATCCGCCGATAACGCTGGTCCAATCGAATTTTTGATTTAAGCTTAGCTTCACCTTAAGAAAATTAAATATTTTATTGGTGCAATCGGATCATGATGAATTAAAAATTTTATTAGAAAACAATTCTGAACGTGCTCTAAAGAGCGCTTTGAAACGTACTTGCATCAATATTGCCTAACTTTAATTAAAAATGTGAGCAGCATTAAATTTATATGAATTAGCTACGACAACCCTTTTTTACAAGTCATGACGTCATTGATGACGTAAGTACAAACCCTCGTGAAACGTTCTATAGTACTTTTATCATCACTTTCTAAGAAAAAAGAAAAAGCACCAGATAAACTTAAACTTTCTTGACCATCTTTTTCCATTATGATGCAATCTTTAATATCATCCTATTTTTTGTATTTAATTTTGTGATAGAATGTCTAAGAGAAAAGAGTTTTGGGTCTGAGGTTATTATAAAAGCTTTTATTATATCGCTATTGGTATCTACTCTAGAAGTTTTGCGGCTATGACATAATCTCATTTTTCGGAATTCCTCATGCCTCCAAGGCATCTTCTGAGAGCTGCCCAATAGGTAATTCAAAAAATGCGATTATGTCATAAAACTTTATGTACGGAACTTGGTGTATAGTACCAATCATACAGACTAAGGTATAGAGAAAGATTTTTAGTTAGTAATTCTTAAAATATGTTTAAATTTATCTTTAAACCAGAAACGAACACCCTTATGAGTTTGTCAAACTTTATAATAATATCTTTATTGATTCCTGTAATTTTGGCACTTACATACTAAAAAAACGTCGATAGCTTGGAAAATAGTCTGGATGAAGTGCGTTAACAACGGATCTTAATATTTTGTATTTTCTAACAGTTAAATTAATGTCATAAAATAATGCTAAGGCCTCTTTGGGTAAAAAGCACTTCTGTTTCGACTTATCTTCATAATATCGTTTGAAATTCGCATCGCTCTTTTCGCAGCAAATTGTAATTCTTTGCAACTGTAATTTTTAGTTATTGGATCTACTCTACAAATTTTGTTTTTTTGCGATGCCTCTTCGAATGATGTTCGAGGCCTACCCTTTAAACTAGAGGGCTTAGGAAAAAGGGATTTTAAAAGTTGTTTAATTTCAATGGTCATTGTACCACTGAGCAAAGCCAAATGTTTTTTTTTTCAAATTTCGACCGAGATCGCGAATATTCGTGCCACCATCTGGTGATTTGACAACAAAAATTAAAACATTTTTTTAAAAATACTACTCTGTATTATCTGAAACATCGTAGTCACTGGAAATGTATGACTCAATTTTGAGAAGTACCTCTGAATTCATTTTATTTTGATCTGTTGCACACAACACTTCAAATAAAGCGTATCTTGGTATTTCATGCACAGACAGATCTAAAACGTATAATATCTTACTTAGGTGCAGGAAGGTGCAGATAGTCTATATTGTATTTAAAACTATGATAGTATTAAACACAATTCAACAAAAAAATTTAGATAATGCCCAATCACTTTATTTTAAAGCTTAGCTGGAGTTGCAGTATATTGCTTTTTTTACATGTTACAAACAAGCACAGAATTCGACAAAACACAGAATACTATCAATTAACCATTAGTGCCAAATTAAACTGCATAGCTTTTTGTTCAGAACTCATAACTGTAAATATTTAATTAAAGCCTAACAAATACAGACTTTTTTAAATCTATTCATATGTAAAATCAGTTTTATCACTGATATAAAATTATACCTTTTTTAGAAAGCTCGTGTTTTTTTGTGGCCATAGGAATGTATCAATTCTTTGGACTTTTGTCCACTGTGCGTTGGCGACACGTGTCTTTGTTTTCGGTACTTATTTTCGTTATTTAGGCTTTATTTAATTTTTATAAAAAAACTTATAAAAAATCGCGATATTGACGATTATACATTTGACTTTATATTTACTTTTATCCTTGTTTTGTTCAATTATTTTATGTAATAAAAATGCTATTTCGGGTAGAGCCCTGAACATAAATTAGTTTTACATTATTTTTATCTAAACTTGTGTTATAGATTGGTCGCTAAATTTAAGATTTTTTCTCATGCAAATAATCACATTTATCCATTGAATAAAAACTTCTTTTTAGACTCCCATTGTCTTTATTTAATTTTTTCACAACGTTTCGAACAGTAAGTATCTCTGATCATTTTCAAGTAAATACTTGTATTGTAGTATTCACCTGAAAATGATCAGAGATACTTACTGTTCGAAACGTTGTAAAAAAATTAAATAAAGACAATGGAAGTCCTAGAAGAAGTTTTTATTCAACCTGCAACATTGTCTAGAACCTTTGAAGGTACATTTATTGACCCTAAAAAAGTTATTTTTTTACTAAACTAAGTTAGAACAGTTTACTTTAGTCACGTTTGTAGAAAAGAAATCCTAAAAAATAAAAGTGATAGAAAGTAATATAGTTATTTCTTATAATACAATTTCATTTGCTAAGAAACCACCTTATTGCAGATAGTCAACATTCATTTTTAAAAAAGCAGATGTATAGCAAGATTATAAGAAAATCAAGTTTTGTTAAGAAAATAACCGAATTAAAAAAGATGAAGCATCAGTGGCTTATAGCTGATACTCAGCTCTGTAATATTACACAGTATCTTAAAAAGGTTAGTATTTTAAAGGATTTTAGTTAGTTTTTAGGCAAGCAGTCGGCATTTTTATTTAAATAAGAATAATAAATTTGCATGAAAGCTTGGAGTAGGGCTGGAAAGTACTTTTGGCTTCTGCCCTTGTCCCGAAGCAGATTAAACTTAAAATATATTCCCCTATTAGGGAATTGGGTACTTTTACAATTCTTAGAATTTTTAATTTTATCCAAGGAAGATTTATTTGCCTTGTTGTAAACTTTTTAACAATCTTTCTTTAAAATAATAAGGTTAAAAACGGTTATTTAAAACATTTTGCTTTTTTTAATGTTCAATAAATATACCATTTTAGAATTAAAAAAAAATACTGCTCTTGACAGACATCCTCAGCGACAAACTTTTCAACTACACAGTAAGCTTCTGCACGGAAACCTCTAATAAAATTCTATTAAGATTTCTTTTCCTTGCCTAAATATAGATTTTCGCGAAGTAATCTAAATATATTTAGAATTTCTTTTTATAATATACTTTTAACCTGTACAAATATTTTTGCCTTCAGAAACATCTTTGCAAGCTAAATCTGATTCGGCAGCTATATCAACGTTTTCGGTAGCATCTTGACCTAGGTTAACCTCTCTGAGATCGGAATTCTCGGAAGCATTTTCGGTATTGGTGATTTTACTTGCCCCTGCACTTGGACTAAAGACATCTCCCTGTTGCCTAAAAAATGTTTTTTTAGGCAACACGTTTAGTGTAAAAAAGTATAGTATGATTTCAGAGTTTAAAAGTATAATATTAGTAATGTCGAGCACGAGGCAAATATGAGGTTACTAAATAATACTTAATTAATTAAAATTGTTAGAGAAAAAATTAGCTAAACTAAAACCTATTCATATGCACATGGTAATGTTAAAAAATATGAGAAGATTTTAAGTAAGAAGTTGTATTTTTGCATTAGACTGCAATAAGGAGTTCCGTTAGACATTTCTACTTTCTGTTTAACCGTTTCTACGGTAATGATTCCTAAATATTTTTTCGACTGAATACGTTTCCCTTTCTAATCTCTTATTATCTTATTACACCCAAAAATCTTCGACAGGTGCTCTACACAAACGTCCCGTGTATTGCATTAATCTGTAGAAAAAATAAGCTAGTTGTTATTATGATTCTGTACGTGATACAAAAAATCAGCTAGCGGTATGTCGAGAAAAAACTCGTCAGCCAGTGCATTAAAATAGGCGATACATGCTCCTGTCTGACTCCTGCGTGGCACCTTTCAGAGGATCAGTTGACAATTTTTTCACTGAGAAATAGCTACTTGACATTTTTATTTATTTACGATAGCATATAAAGTATCTTCTGATAAATTTCTAATTGAGAAGAAATTACTAAACATAATTTTTTTCATGCTTGTGCGACCAACTGATACAAAATCCACCACTTATAGTCAGCTGACTTTTTTTCCCTTCAGATATTGGTTAGCTATAATTTAAAAAAAATTCAAACGCAAGGAAATTATTAAAAATAATTTTTTCTTCGGGCTGGGATGCTACAGCTGCTAATTGGGGTGTCCCGTAATATTTAATTTTCAAATTTCGCAACACAAGACCCCTCAAAAGTTGCGTTATAAGTTGTAGATTACCGTAAAAATAATAAAAAAAGATAAACAAACTATCTTGAGGGCTCTACCGGAATTTTTATTTTTCCAAAAATCACTTAATTAACCCTTCAGTCCATATTGTCTATTTTATTTTATTTACATTATTACCATTTTATTTTGTAATTACAATGATAGTGGAACCCTAAGTTACGATTTGCAGACAACGACAGGTTGTTTCCAGCGATGAATTAGTTTGGATCGAACTTGCGATATTCATGTTTGGACTTGTTTTTATCAAATTCCCTACTACTACGGTGAAGCACTTCGTCTCATTTCTAATGCGGTTTTATTGATGTAAGGTGTCGCTCCGCACTTCTTTGTTATAAAATACGTGTTTTTTTTACATACGAAAATGGGTTTAAGACGAAGTGAGACTACTTGTGCTGTGTTTGGACCATAAAAAGAATTTGATGATCGCCAGTTACCAGTGATAGGCGACGTTATCAAATTTATTTTGTTTACTTAAAATGAACTAAAACTACAGGAGAATGGAAAAGATCTTTCTAACACAAAAGTTTTTTTCAATCGTTTCTGCAAAACTTGATATGATTTGGACCAAAGCCTCGATTCCCATTGTTTCCATAGAACGAGTTACCCAATTGCTGAAATCTTTTTTTGACTACTTCATTAAATAAAAACACTCTGGCGCTGCCAACAGTGGCTAAGGTATGTGATCGGTATGGATTATTGTAAAAGTAAAAGAAACCTTTGAGAATATAGGCTTTAATTAACTTAAATGAAACTAAATGTGATAATGACAATAACTTGACAAAGACAATATACATAAGGTAAATCAAGGTAACAAGAAAGTATAAGGTATATCATAACATTCTTCCCTTCTACCTTGTGACATAGTCACGTAGATAGCTTGGACATTGTCGATTGCGTCTCGGATAGTCAACAGATGAATTGCCATTAAGTTCACCTTGATTTTGAATTTGGTCTTCATAGGAAGTCCTACCAGGTGGAATCTGATCTGGGTTTTGTTGTGTCATCTGAACAGACTGAATTTCTGAATCAGAACGATTGTCTGGCGAGTTTGCACCTTTACTGGTTGCTTCCTGCAGGCCAATGGAATCACCTATTTCTTTAATCTGGGTGTTTGTAGAGGAAGGAGGAGGATTTTCAGAGTCAAGGGAGTTTTGACTCAATGCCATATCTCCACGCGGGGCTAAATGTCGCGTAGAGACGGTAGTCTCCGTTCCATTTGGCAGACGTACATGAGCATAGTCGGAATTTGACTGTAATAACTCAACCTCTTCTACAAGAGGTTCATATTTGCTATTTCTAACGTTTCTTCTGTAGAAAACTGGTCCAGGGATGGAAAGCCAAGTAGGTATTGAACAGCCATTGGTAGACCGACGCGAGTGGTTGAACATTCTTTCGTGAGGGGTGCAGTTAGTAGCAGTACACAACAAAGATCTTATAGAATGAAGAGCATCTTGTAAAACTAGTTCCCACTGAGTTATTTTGAGGTTCTTGGATTTCAAAGCAAGCTGGATTGTTTTCCATATGATACCATTGTATCTTTCACACTGACCGTTTCCTTGCGGATTGTATGCTGTTGTGCGACTAGTTGCTATACCATGAGAATCTAAAAATGACTTTAATTCTTGAGAGATGAGTGACGTTCCCCGGTCAGAGTGTATGTATGATGGCATGCCAAAAATAGCAAATAACTGACCTAAACATTTCATTACAGTTGCTGAAGTCATGTAAGAACATGCAAATGCAAAAATAAATCTTGAAAATTCATCAATAACCGTGAAGATGTAGTGGTTATTTGTTGAAGATGGGACTGGACCTTTAAAGTCAATATTCAGCCTTTCAAAAGGTGATGTCGAATTTATGAGAACACCTTGATTCTTGTGAAATTTTGGCTTTAATTCTGCACATACAGGACATGATGCTGTTACTTTTCGAACATCTTCAATAGAAAATGGTAAATTTTTACAACGGACCCAATGATAAAGCCGAGTAGCTCCAGGATGGCATAGGGCATCATGATGTTCATAGAGAGCTTTGATGTTCTGTGTGGCAGAACAAATCCTCGACAGGGTATCAGCTACATTGTTTTCATTTCCAGGTCTATAAATTATGTCATAATAGAAACATGATAACTCCAAACGCCATCTTAAAATCTTTTCATTTTTAATTTTTCCATGATTTTTAGTGTCGAACATAAACGCCACAGATCTTTGATCAGTTATGAGTCTGAAATGCTTCGTTACAAGAAAATGTCTCCATTTTCTCAATGCTTCCACAATTGCGTACGCTTCTTTCCCTACTGATGAATGATTTTGCTCTGTTTTAGAGAGAGTACGTGAGAAAAATGCTACAGGCCTCCCAAGCTGAGAAAGTTGCGCACCAATGGCGAACTCTGAAGCATCTGTTTCTACTGTGAACATTGCTTGATCATCAATTGATGAGACTACAGCATTGGCGATATTCTCTTTTAAATTTTTAAAAGCAAGAATAGCCTCTTCAGACAATGGAAAATTCTTACAGTGAACTAGTGGTTGGATTTTCTCAGAAAATTTTGGCACCCATTTTGAATAGTGGGCAAACATTCCTAGTACACGACGGAGAGAACTAACATTATTTGGACATGGTAGTTCCAAAAGTGGTCGTAATCGATCAGGGTCTGGTCGGATTGTTTTCTTAGTAATAGTATATCCAAGGAGATTTATAACGTTTGAAGAAATGATACATTTTTCTTGGTTTAGAGTTAAGCTATATTTTGTGACAATATCCATAAAGCGTTTCAAATTTTTATCATGATGCGACTGATTTATCCCACAAATCGTGACATCGTCCAAATATGCAAATGTGTCTTGCAAACCTTCGTTTTCAATAATATTATCCACTGTTCGTTGGAAAGATGCGACACCATTAGTGACCCCAAATGGAATTCTTCTGAACTGATAAAGTCTACCACAAGCTTCAAAAGCAGTAAATTTCTTTTCATTCTCCCTAATAGGAATCTGATGGTAAGCACTACGAAGATCAATAGTGGAAAATACTTCGTACTGAGCGACTCGATGAACAATATCTTCTATTCTAGGAAGTGGATATGCATCCAGAAGTGTGAATTTATTAATTGTCTGTGAATAGTCAATCACCATTCGCTTCTTATGATTTCCGCTGGTAGTTACTAAGGCCTGTGCGCGCCATGGAGAGTCACTTAATTCAATAATGTTCTCCTTTAATAGCTTGTGAATTTCTTGTTCTATAAACTTCGAATCTGCAGCTGTATACCGACGTGATTTGACTGCGATTGGCTTACAATTTGCGGAAAGGTTCGAAAACAACGAAACAGGTTCTATGTTAGCTATTGCTAGGCTACAAATTGTTAAAGGTGACCTTTTACCACCAAAACTGACCTCCAATCCAGAATGTTGGCTGAGTACATCGTGACCAATAATCATATCTGCGCATAGCTGTTCTAGCACCAATAACTTAATATTTTTGTAAAAATTTGACTGTATGTGCAAATCTACAATACAATATCCTAAAACTTGAGACTTAAAAGATGTAGAAGCCATAGATACACATGTTTTGGAAGGAAATATTTGAAATTTTCTGTCCTTGGCTATTTTATAACATAAATAACTGTCTGAGCTTCCCGTATCGATTAAAGCATCTACCTGAGTGCCATTTACTTCAACTTGAAGTATGGCTTTTGACAAGCATTTAGGAGATGCGGCAGAGATAGTTGCAAGTAAAGCTGATGCATGTTTTATTGGTTTTGTTAAATATTTACGAGATTGGCACACTTTCGAGAAATGACCCTTTTTGTTGCAATTGTGACAAATCGAATTTCGAGCGGGACAGACAGATCGTATATGCCTATCATCTCCACAAAAATAGCATTTTGGGGATACAGCAGCGGCAGTTGAACATTCAGAATTATTTTTCTGGGCACTTTCCTTTGGATCCACACTTGCTGATGCGGCAGTGTTATGGAAATGGGAATAATAAGATTCGGACTGATATATTGCCATTTCAACAGACCTAGCCTTTTCAAAAGCCTCATCCAAACTAAGGGTTATATTTTCTAGTAGACGTTGTCTTATTTTTGGTGAGCTCAAGCCAGTGATAAAAGAATCTCTAATGAAATCATCTCTGTTTTGATCCGCAGAGACAGCTTTAAAATTACATTCTTTGCTCATTTGCTTAAGAACTTGTAAAAATTGATCAATAGACTCACCAGGTTGTTGTCTTCGGGTCGCAAGTGAGTGTCGGGCAAATATTTCATTCTTTGGTTTAACATACAATTGTTCCAAAATCTTTATAGCATTGCTTGTTGACTCACTGATGTACACAAAAACCGTAGAGCAAACATAATTTATGAGTAAATTCAGCTTTCCTTTATCATCTTTGGCCTCGGCGGCTTCAAGGAAGTTTTCAAACGAACGATGCCAATGCTTCCAGAGTTGTGCAGCTGAAGGTGAACTGGGATCCAAGTCAAGCCTTTCAGGACGAAGTAGTTTATCCATGATTTTTATTTAAGTTAATTAAATTGTAAAAGTAAAAGAAACCTTTGAGAATATAGGCTTTAATTAACTTAAATGAAACTAAATGTGATAATGACAATAACTTGACAAAGACAATATACATAAGGTAAATCAAGGTAACAAGAAAGTATAAGGTATATCATAACAACTTCCGAAGATCTAAGTCTTGTTATTGATAAGAATTAAATCCATAGCGCTGTTTCAAGAGCAAGGATCAAGGTCAGCAAAGATGTTGATGCTATCGTAGTTAAAAGTATCTACTTTGATAGACGAAAAGACAAAACATTTATAAACGATAAAATAGGCCATCGGTACCACCGCAGAGAAGTCTTGGAAGAGCACATTTCAAGTCTCATAGAGCCGGGATCGATTTATTTGGGACACACGTCGCCAAGTCGTGGCACTGCCAAAGCAATTGTTACTTCTTTCATATATTCGTTAGAAAATCAAGGGTTGACCTTGGAAGAGGTGATCTGTGTGGGGTGCGATGGTACTGCTACGAATACAGGTTGGAAGGGAGGTGACATCCAATACCTGCAAAACTATTTAAAGAGACCATTGCAATGGTGTGTTTGTATGCTTCACACGAATAAATTACCGCTTCGCCATTTGTCTATCTCTCTGGATGGTAGCACATCTGGACCAAAGGAATATACAGGACTTATTGGAAAACAGCTAGCTGTTTGTGAAGGTAAACCTTTAGCGTCTTTTTGTGCAGTGGCTGACAATTTGCTCGAATAACCTGATAATATAGTGAAGGCACTAAGCACTGATCAAAAATATCTCTACGAAATGTGTCATGCTGTGATGACTGGTTACTTTTCCCCTGAGCTAGCGAGCCGCTAACCTGGAAAAATGGCGCATTCAAGATGGCTCACTACTAACTGCCAATCGCATGCTCAGACTTTACATAAGTACTGTGTCGCCCTCAGATAATTAGCAGCTGCTTGTGAATTACGTGGTCAAAGTTTCTTCTGTTTGGTTCCTCATCAAGTAAAATTTATCATTTACAGATGGAGCCAAGCACATTTTTCAAATTGTTATAATATACTCGATTTTTGCCTGATACTCAGAGATCTATTGTAGATTCAGTGATCTAAAGAAACGCTTTTTTTTGCGCACCGAGAAAACTTTTTAAATGCCATGTTATTCGACGATAGAAATCATATTCGAGAGCTTGTGTCTCGCAAAATAATAAAGGCCAGAGAAGAGCAACTATCCCAGGGTATTAAAAGCACCAAAGTTTAACTTCTTTGCCCAAGATTACATTGTTGTGATATTTTGCCGAGAGTGTGTAATTCTGCGACACGTCCCCAACGATGCGCTTAGAAAAGGACAGAGCCTCGATATTCTTAACTTTCCCTGTCACACACAGTCAGTGGTAAGATGTGTATTAGTGACGAAGGCTTCTCAAAGCGTCATGGACGCTACAGCTCGGGATCGTTTCATTAGGAACAGATTAAAATCTCGCGCGGAAATGCCTTATTTTGGACACAAAAACCAGTTCTGTTTCTGTTTTTAAAGTAAGTATTTATTAATTATTGTAAGCCTTGCTTTGACTTATTGTTGTATCCTTAAATTTAATAAAAACCATTTAAACGTGTTTTTAGTATAATTTGTAGTTTATGTAAGGAACCCCTGAAAATTGCAAATTTTAAACACTTTAAGGATCGCTAAAGGTCTCAAGATGATAGATATTTAATTGAACTTAATAATAATCGTAATCTTTGTGTCAAACGCAATTTTTGATATCTCCTGCGTAGCCGTAGCTCAAAATTTTGTATGACTTATAGTTAATGATAGGAACCCCTAAAAATGTAAAACTTTAGAAACTTTAAGGATCGGTAGAGGCCTCAAGATGATAAATATTTAATTTAATTTAATGATAATCGTAATCTCTGTGTCAAAATGAAACTTTTGATACCTCTTGCGTAGACGTAGCTCAAAAAAAATTCCCCATACATGGACGGGACGGCCTACGTGCTCATCACACACATGGAACTGCTGCTGAAGTTCACAAGACTTTAAAATACAACGTTCTGAAAAATTTGTTAATCATTTGTTAAATTTTATTTTTAAAGTTACGCTGTTTTTTTATAGATAAATCAAAATGATATGTTTCGGCTGCCCTATAAACACCTGTTACTAGTATATGAAAATAACTATGAATATTACATGGAACTTATCAAATTATTTAGCATATTACCCATGAGTAAAGTTATATTTGCAAAATTTAAAGAGAATCAAGCTTCGGTATTTTCAATCTACAAAATCAAAATTAACGGAAGTCTGCGTAAGTAAATAATTATAAAATTTTTAATTAACCAAGTTTACACTTACATGTCGACCTAAAGGCTACGAATCAAACTTAATGTTTGTCTCTCGGTAGCATAGTGGTCAGTAACCCTGCCTATTACGGAGATGACCTAGGTTCGATTTCCAGCTGGGGAGATGTATATTTCCAAGGTAGTAGCTATTAATATATAAGGCCCGAGGGGCACTATTGCAATGTCTTAAAGGTGCTGTAAAATGCAATATTTTTGGTGCTTGGACGACGTCGACGGATCTGGTCGTCATTCTACATCAAATATGGCGAACCGCTCAAGATGGCGGACTAGTAATTTTTTATGCACTCTTATAATATGAAAATTAAATCAAAGGATTTGCTTAAAAGAATACAAAAAATTAAATAACGCCACTACAAATCCAATATAGTGGACCGTCCAAGATGCGGAACTAGTTATCTTTTATGTATTTCCATGGTATGGGTATCAAATAAAAGGGTTTGGTGAAAAGAATAAGAAAAATAAAATGACTTCACTCTAATTCCCATATGGCGGACTATTCATTTTTTATGCTCTTCCATGATATGGGTATCAATTAAAAGGGTTTGCTGAGAAGAATACGAAGATGGTAAACTATGTTTTGGTTAATTTTGGTTAGTTCTGGTTATGTATGATATGGACATCAATAAAAAGGATTAAAAGAAAAAAAATCAAAATGGCCGCCATACCAATTTTAAACTCGGCAATAGGTAGGGATGGTTTGGACGTGAACATGTCCAAAGATAACTCAAAAATAAAAAAATATATTATTGGTAAAAAGTATTTTTTAAATATGCTAAAGCTTTAACATGCTTGAGCACTTTTTTTACGTAAGACTTTTATGGAAGGTGTATTTTAGTACTATGTAGGTAAAAAAAGTGTAAATATTTCTGTATAACAAACAGAACTATTGTTAAATTTCTAGTTACAGAACAATATTGCAGTTGGAAATTGCATACCGGCTTTGATAAGGTTTTACCAAAACTTCCATTAGCCAATCGCAGAAGAGATTTTAGAAAGTATCCAATAATCTTGGGTATTGTAATATTTACTAATAGAGAGGTTCTTAAGTCAGATTTTGACGACATATCGTAAGTATTTATTTATTTAACTATGATAATTAATAAATAAATATTTAAAAATATTATGTAAATGTAAAAAAAATAGAGGGAGTCATTTAAAAAAATTAACTTTGTTCTTCTACGGACTCTTTGATACACCCTGTATACATAACGTTATTTGCAAAATATAGAGCAGCGAAAACCAAAATATTTTTGTATTAAACATTTTTTCCCAATTTGAATATTTAAAGCAATTAACGGGGGGTCTCACCTTACAGACTTACTCTGTATAAACTTTTTTTGTTTTATTTTAGAAGGACACCTGAATTTGTTTTCCAACAGGAAATGCCAATTCTATATAGCTTACTTCAAAGTGTTAATGCCACAATGCATATAAAAGTTTATAACAGTCATGGATATGGAACTCTTAACAAATCCACTGGAAAGATAAATGGAGATGGATTGGTAATAGATCTGTATGACGGAAAAATTGACCTATCATGTATGTTTATTTTATAAAATTTAAGTTAAGAAAATTTAATATTTTAATACTTACACTCATTGTTTATGCTATAAATTGTTTTAATGTCTGACTGGTATATTATTTGACAAATAATAATATTATGTCAAAGTCAGTTAAATACGAAATACTACCCTAGGGCGTTATTTAAAAAAATAACGCCCTAGGGCCTACAAATTTACTAATAAATAAACAATAAATTATCTTTATTTAAGCATTTATTACGAAAATACAAACATACTTACACAATATACTTATCATAATAAAAATTATTTAAAGTACAATTTTTAAACTGACCGGAAAATTCCACATTTCCATACCCCACCGCAGTTGCTGTGTTACTTGAAGTAATACTTTTCCCAACTAAAAGGGAAGCATTAGCCAATTTGGAGCTTTCACTATCACCACGTACCCTCGTGCTTCCGAAGAACTCTTCCAGCCTCCTAACCTCATTAAGGTCTCGGAACTACCTCCCGCATCAGAATGAATTGTTGCCGCTGTACGTCTTAAAAAATGACCTGTGTACGCCTTAGCATCAGGTAAACCCAAATATGTAGCAATCTTAAAGGGTACCTATAGGCTGCACAGTACATCGTTCATCACGATAGCACAAAAAAAAACTATCAATAAGCATTGAATCACAAAAGACAGGCATTATTTGGGCAACAGGAAATGAGCCCACAGGAATATATAACCAACCAGTTTTGGGGTTATACAGACTTGTAGAAGGAACAAGATTTATGGGAGGATTGGTATAAAAGATAATGGGAGATTAGGCACAAAAAGCCCAAGAGGCTTGCGGTGCTTTTGGTAGTGAATCAAGACGACTCCCAGAGAAGAAGAAAAAGACTTTAAAATCAAAGAAATAAGTGGATGCGATTTTTTGAGCTCTTAAAATTCTTTATAATTAAATTTATGGTTTTAACCATTTTAAATATTAGTATTTTTTTTCCACTTTTCTTAAAATTAAACTTTTTTATACTTAGAATAAGGCATACATTTTTTTGCACATCTATACTCTAATTTTGTCTTTATTTAGTAAACAAATATTTCCTCAAGGCAGACATGAATGTGCGTCACTTAAAGATTTACTTTTAGTTTCTATTTATTCATGTGCTAAATAAAACTAATATTGATGAAACTTAAAAACTTGGGTATTTATTTATAACTTAACAATTAAAATATATATTTATTTATTTTGTCTTACTCCTTCACCATTTAGATCTTCATCCATGTTGTTTTCAATACATTTGCTACTTTCAAGTCCTTGTTTTGATTTTAACCAATAACTATATAAATGTTCTATATGTTTTTAATATTTAAACATAATTTTTAGTTCTTTAATTCTAGAATATACGTACTAACCAGAACATACCAGAACTTACCAAATAATAATTTTTAATCCTTAAATTCTTAATTTTTAATTCTTTGATTCTAGAATATAGGTACTAACCAGAACATACCAGAACTTACCAAATCATAACTTTTAATCCTCGAATTCTTAATTTTTAATTCTTTAATCCTAGAATATACGTACTAACCAGAACTTACCAAATCATAATTTTTAATCCTTAAATTCTTAATTTTTATTTCTTTAATTCTAGATTATACGTACTAACCAGAACAAACCAGAACACAGTAAATCATATTTTTTAATCCATTAACTCCTTTAAGTTCATTTTTAATTTTCTAAATTTAATATAGTCCCAACTATGCACTTTTAGGTCGCAAGGACACATAGCCCCGAATTAACTTTGTTGCGCACATTTCACTGTCATCAATAACCAAAAAGCTCCTTGCTTGCCCATTTTTACTTTGTGAAATGTCAATAAATATATGCTGACCCATATCACGCACATCGGAAAACTTCATTTTCACAAGCTCGTCTCTTCTACAAGCTTCGAATACACCTATCACTAATGCAACTTTATCTGCCAAATATTTTTCAGTCGGCGCTTCTTTCAAAACAGTTATAACTTGTTCGCGAGTCAGAACCTTCGACTTCTTAGGCTGAAAATTTCTCCCAAGCTGCTTAGGAACTGTTGCAGAGGAAACAACTTTTCATTACTTCTTATCTTCTTATGAACTATTAATTCTTTACGTAACAATGAAAACTTTGTCCAAAGAGAATTTGGAGAATATGACAAATCTTGAAAATAAGCCATCAAAACGGTTTCGTCCACACGGTCCCCGCAGTGTTCCGTCAGCCAGGCCTCAAAATGGAAATATTCTTTCTCGTAAATCCGCCTAGTTTTGTCTGGCACAAGCGCATGCTCAGCTTTAGCAGCTTTCACTAAAATATCTTGGGAGAGATGGGTATTTTCCACTACTAGACATTTTTATGCCTCAATCGCAAAATTATTTTTTATGTGCTGTCCTATTGACAAATAACTTACAACCATGGTTACCACAATTATGTTTCGACAATTTTTTCAGGTAAATGCTAGTACTTGATTCGGTTTAAACTAATACATTCAAAATTCATTCAAATTTTTCTCATATAAAGAATATTTAGTCGGACATTAAACGTTGAAGGCACCACGGGTATTAAGGATAATAACGCTTTCGGTTAACGTATATCCCTCGGGCCAAAGGCCCTCGGAAACACACCATCGACGTCAAGCGTTATTATCCTTATAATACCCTTGAGACCTTAATAACTATAATTTCTTGATATCTAATGAAGTAAAGTGAGTAAGCAACAAGGCGGTATTATTGAGATAGATTTTTTTTGCAACAAGTCTAGCTGACGCAAACAACCCAATTGGTATTATTTTCTATGAATAAAACATTTAATTATGACGTTAGTTTTAAAGTTTTAACCTAGGCCAGATTTTTTTACTAAAAGGCCTAAGAAATCTACTTCTTTGACAAAATTTTAAAAAATGGTTTTATTTTTAAGAGATACTTGAATTATTTTAGCCTGAGAGCTGGCACCAGCTAGATGATTTTTTCGGGGTTTTAAGATTGCCAGGCGCGTGCAAAAATATTTTGCAAAAAATTATAGAAAATATATTTGTGGCAACTTGAAATTTTAATAGGGTATTACTAATAACTAAAAAATAAGATTCCCAATAAGCCAGATCATTTTGGTGGGATTTTCTACATGCCAGGTGAACTAACAAATTATGTATAGGTGCGACTGAGTAGCGCTATAGACAAGCTGTAGTGTAACAGAGAACGCCATTTTTTGTTGCTTTTTCTAAATCATGTCAAGAACTGATTTTTTTTAAAAGGGCTCATCGTTATAGAGAATTCATTCAAGTTTTCAGAACCCACCTTTAACTTTCTTCGCGATCAATGGTTGCTAGGATTATTAAAGACAAAATGATCCATTACGATTTAACGTCCGATATCCCGGCGAAAAATCAAAAGCGAAATAATTGAAGGAAATATTTTTTTGGAGTCCGTAGACTTAAAAGAAAGAAAATAATTTTTTGTTACTGGTTTTTTCAAGAATACTTGTTTTTTTTATTTTTGAAGTTTACAACCAAAAACTAGACACTTGGAGCTATAATTTGTAAATTAACTCTACGTTGATTTTTCTCCAAGTAACAATCTGTAAAAATTTGAATTTTTTTTCTGATCCCTTAATTTTTTCCATTAGTATTAGTATACTGAATATTTCATATTGTCAGTAAAAAAATAGGTAGAATCAATACTGCTAATGATTTATTTTATTTGTGAGCATATTTTACTTAAAAAATATTTAAATTATTACAACACCTTTTATAGGAGTAGAAACATTAGATCCAATCACAATATTGTCGTTATATTTTTTCATCAACGCTTAAAAGTTCTTATAACAATTTATATGAAAACCGTACGGTAAAAAATTACTGGCAAAACAATATTATTATATTTTAATTTATGATGTTTACGGATCTCTAATATTTCATGACTTTTTTTGAAAGTTTTCTCTACAAAAGCAATCACTTTATCATCGTTTTTTTGCAAATCTATGGTTTTTGGATGTTGCGGCAAAAATGAATCCAATAAAAAAAAATTGAAACAAAAGTTGTTGAACAATTAATTTTCTAAAAAAAATCTCTTGAGATTTGTTGAAAAAAACAATATTTTTGCACTAATGTCAAATATTTAATTATTAAAATTTACTTAACAATTTTTTTATAATAGAAAAAAATACAAAAAATATGTCCATTTAACATACACAAATCAACACAATTATTTTAATATAAACCAGCGTTTCTCAAACTTTTTTGGCCCGCGGACCAGTAAAATTTGTAAACAAAATTCGCTGACCACTGATATTTTTATTTCGTAATTTTATAAATTAAAATTTAGTTATTATTGTTTTTTTTTATAAGTAAATTTTTTTCGCGGGTAGAAGAAACTGTCCGCGAACTAGTAAAATTTCTCCGCTGACCACTGGTGGTCCGCCGGACCAACCGTTAAGAATAGCTGATATAAACCATTTTTAGCATAAATTTACAAAGTTTTGTATTTTTTTAATCCGAAATTCCGACTAGGAACCTCATGGCTATTGTGAGCGACGTGACCTCACCAAAGCAAATAGTAAAGCGGCAAGCAAGAACGCAGACAGCTGCCGGTAAACGTTCTCTCTTACACTACAGCTTGACTACAGAGCTACTCAGTCGCACCCAAGGATGGTTAACTTAACAAGAAGTTCTCGATTTTTACTATTTGTCCGCAGATATAGGTTATGTTTGGACGTCACCCGTTTGCCCATTTTGCCCAGAATGTAGATTTATTTTATTAACTTTTGTTAATTATTCAACTTTTAAAAACTATTTTGGATATGCACTTACTATTAGAACTGTAACGTATAACATTTTAAAAAATTAAGACTTTATACTATTTGAAAACAAACCAAACGGGTAAACGGATTACGTCACAAATACCGAATTGACATTTAAATTGCCGTATATGGGCTTAAATGGGCTCGAGCACTCCTTGTTAAGTTTATTACCCTTGAGTCGCACCTATATATAAGTTGTATGGTATGTAAAAAATTCCACCAAAATGATCTGTTTTGTTGAGAATCCTATTTTTTAGTTATAAATAATACCCTATCAAAATCTCGAGTTGCCTCAAATACATTTTTTATATTTTTTTGCAAAATATTTTTGTACGCGCCTGGCAATGTTAAAACCCCGACAAAATCGTCTGGCTTATTATTTTTTTATTCTTTAAACATTACAAATTGCATGTTGCATCAAATGTATTTTTGGAATAAAAAATTATAATATTTTTAAAAATTTAGGGGTTGATTTAACCCCGCTACTCACCAGCCAGGACTGCAGTGCCGTATTGGGGTATAATAGGAGAGGTATATCACAAGTTTTCAGCTTGCCTCAAATACATACCCAAAAATTGGTGCCAGCTCTCGGGATATTTGCTTTGTTTTTATAATAAGGGTAAATTTTTTTTTCTTTTTAGCGACACTGTATTTAACTCCGGAAAGAAATAAATTATTTCAACCCATTGCTCCCATACGATTGTGGGGATTAAAAATTTTCCTTAAAAAACCAGCGCTTAGCTACGTTAAGAATATTTATGTTCTTACGTTGTCGGAATCAGTATGGATTGCCACTTTGCTAATTACTATATTGTTCATGGGAAGTTTATATGTGGCATTAAAGTTGGAGATACTAAATAATTCCAAATATAAGGTAAAAAACGCAAGAGAAACTGCTAATGCTTTCAATGACCATGAAATATACTCAAAAATGCACATTAATTCCGTTAACACATTATATATATTTAACTTACTTTTAATTTACAACTACTTTTTAAAATAAAATAAAAAAAAGTATTTGTATTTTAATTTTAACCAAAGATATTTAAATGTTTCTAATCATATGTGCATAATTTACTAATTTAATAAGATTTTTTGACTTCTTTATTTTTTTTTATTTGACCCGTGCCCTAAGTTTTTTTAAAATTATACAGGACAGCCTGTATAATTTTTAACAATTTAGTTGTAAACTATTGTATATAAACTATGTAAACTTTTTCCAAAACTAAACATTTTTTTAAATTGGTTTAATTGTAAAAAAAATCCAAATAACTATGCTTTTACGTTTTTGGATTTTAAAATTATCATTTTAAATAAACTAAATTAAAAATAATATTAATCGTAAATAAAATTACTTGCAGAAATGTTGTACCACATATTTAATTTAATTAACACTATAGGAATAATCTTACTGACGCAAAACGAGAACGAAATATTTAAATTTACTTTTATTTTCTATTAATAAAGTAAATCCTTTTCCATTTAACAAAATACAAAAGAGTAATAATAACCAGTGTATTGTCTTGCCAACTAGCTTATTTTTTTTTATTAAAATTAAGTAATTTCTTGACTTATTGTGGTTTTTAAACTGATTATTTTAAAAAGATTATCCAAGTTAGCTTTGTAACTTATAAAATAGGCAATTAGAGAAATAATTATGAACTGCGGTTAACCTATTCTTGTTCATTAACTTAACAGTTATTATAGTTTAAACAATTTATATTTAAGAGAATAACCATTGTCCACACAATGAATTAAGCTTTACAACTAAAAATCACTTTTCAGTTTGTTTTATTTGAGATACTCGCCTTACTATTTTTTGAAAAATGGGCCACTTCGGTCCGGGTCTCGGAGTATACGAGCTGACTCTGTCCAGCCCTATTGGCCCCTATGAACTTGCAGATCGCCTGCAACAAAAAAGAGAAAAAAACCCAAAACCCAAAAAAATCACAAATACTAATCTACGTTTGGTGGCAAGTCGGCCACCGTTGTCAAGACAGAAACTAAAACAAAAAATTAAAATAATTTTAAAAAATTTTGAGATAAAAACATAGAAAAAAAATTAATGACAAAACGTTTTAAAAAGTAAAAAAGCTATCAGAATTTCCTAAGTTTTTATATCAAAAATTTCTTAAAATTTAGTTTAATTTTTTGTTTTAGTTTCTGTTTTGACAACGGTGGCCGACTTGCCACCGAAACGTAGATTAGTATTTGTGATTTTTTTGGGGGTTTTCTTCTTTTTTGTTGCAGGCGATCTGCAAGTTCATAGGGGTCAATAGGGCTGGACAGGGTCAGCTCGTATACCCCGGGACCCGGACCGAAAAGATCTTATTTTTCAAAAAGTAGTAAGGCGTGTATCAGAAATAAAACAAACTGAAACATGAATCCGCCACAAAACTATAGAACATTTTTAAAATTCACTTATAAAGCTGCTAATAATTGTGTCATTAATTTTCCATAATAATTGAGATCGTCTAGCGGGATGTCATTGACTTGACTAACTTAATTCATGATACCAGTAATAATTTCAACCCCTTAGATCTGTTTCTTACTTGCTAAATAATTTGCTGTCAATCCTCCCGTTCCTCATCTTCGTACAACCGTTGTTCCTGTTGCTCCTAAAAAGTCCGATATTATTTGAAAGATCAAACAGAACAATCGTACTCACTCTTTCCCAATACCAAAAAGTCGTCTGGATTGCATACCAGCAATCATCTTAAAAAAATGTGCTTCTAAGCTTGCAACCACTAAAGTTCAGTAGGGTAAGATGGAGGAAGCTGGTGCCTTCGAGGATGACGCGTTGCGCTTAATTGCGCATGCGGTAAATTTAACGCACGTGGGGTAGGTAATTTTTATTTTACCGCGCATGCGTTAACTTTGGCCTACGTGATCAATTTTATTTTACTGCGCATTTATCTTAATAAAACATTAAATTAAATTTAAAAAATCCAATTTTGGATGCTTGAAATTTAATCAAGACTAATTTTTACGTAGTATGACTGATAAAATGCCTTGACCTCCCAGACACTGAGATCATCAATTATTTCTGACGAACGTTAAATTGATGTAACATCTGGATTAATAACACGTGCGTATGTGTGTTTATTGTTGTCTAATATTTAAATTCGTAAATACCAGTGATTTTTATTTTAAAATATTTTTAGAATAAATTATGGTAATACAGTGATAAAAATGCTTAACGCCCAACCAAAAAGGCGTTAGTTCTATATAATTGTTTGTGTAACATTTTACTTCTGCATTACAAGTAAAATTATATAGCATAATATCATATTACATTTACCCTTTTAAAATGACCACCATAAATAGGGTTAATCAAAAAAAAAAGTTATAATATTTTTTATCGAATGGTCTTTTTAACGTCTGTCATGATTCGGAGGTACTGGTTTTATTAGTTTTTTTGTGTGTTTAGTGTACCCTATAAAAGAAAGAAAGATGTGACAAGCTGGACCACCTAAGAATGATGTCAAACGCGTCATCCTCGGGTGAACTCTTATTGCGCAGACGCTGGCTATCTGACGAGATTAAGCTCACGCAAGCTAGCTGTATTTTGGGGTACCTCGGATGCGTCAAAATTATGACAGCTGTCACGTGTCAAATTTGAACTGTCAACTGTCATATGTCAAAACCATGTGAACAAATTTAGCTTACGTGGATAAGGTATATCTTTAAGTCCTACGAATGCGTGAAAAAAAATGGTGGCTGTAACCTGTCAACTGCTACCTGTCAACTGTCATACTTTGAGAACCATGTAACATTATTTGTTAAGTTTAAGATACGTAGCCTAAGGTCCTAAATCATTCTGATCAATTACAGTTCATGGTGTAAAACTTAGTTAGTATAATAAAGCTTAAAAATACCAATTATTTAATAAATATACTATTTAAATTAAGTGTCAAATGACTATGGCTTTAACAAAAACACCGTGACTAAGGAAATTTATCTTACTTGGACAAAATATGAGGATATGTACATTTTAAAAAAATTACTGCTTAGGTAATAACGTAAAATCAGTTAAAACTGTTAAATAACGTAATTAAAGTATACAAATTTTGTTAAATAAAAACGTTGTTAAAAGATAATGGTTATTAAAGACGTTATAAATAGGAAGTAAAGATTTTTGTAACAGTTTATTAAGGTAAGGCCTTATTAATTTAAAATGTAATTTTAGATAATTGGATAAGTAAAATTAGGTTAAGTTTAGGATAAATACGTAATACAGAAGTATGCAGCATATTTAAACGTTTTGTTAATTTTTTAAATGACATTATCAGTAGTTAAACTAGACGAGAACGAAAAAGACGTGTCAATATTTATTTAGGCACATCATCAGATATTTGTAAAGAAATTATTTGCCTTTAACAATAAACATGTATTACAGAAGTATGTATTGGAAACGTCTTGTTAATTATTTTTGGTACATTGTCAGGGGTTTATTTACGAAATTGACTTTTTAGTGATTAAAAACTTCCCTAGTAGTTTTTAGATTGTTACGAATTTGATGTTTCGTCAATAATTTATTGTATAAAGCCAGAAGTTTAAGTTAAAAATGTTTGACTGTATATTAAAATTCTTCGGGAATAAAATAAATAAACACGATAAAATCATACAAACTTTTATCCTTTAACCATAAAGCCGTTTGTTATTTAAAAATGTCATAGTACTTAATTTGCATTTTCCTAAAACAAATGAAATATAAATTAAAAGTTTCCCAGCAAAAAAATTATGTCTAAATATATAGGAAATATTATTAGTATGTTTGGAATACAAGTTTTATTTTAAATTGCCATTTTTTAATAAACAGTATCGTATTTCCAAATAACGGCACCGTTTTCCAAATACCGGCACCGTTTTTCAAATAACTCCATTGTACTTTCAAATAACAGTGACTTTTTCAATTACCGGCACTGTATTTTTAAAGCTTAATCTGACATCAGCAGCCGGAATCGACATAAGAGAATGACGTGCTAAAAAAAATTCGCTTATGTGTATTTGGCGCGCATCAATTCCAGACGCTGAAGTCGAATTTTGGCGTCAATATCTTGGGAAATGATCTCTTCCGGGAGCTGGAACCAACAATACAGTACTGTTATTAAAAAAAAGTGCTGTTATTTAAAAAACAGTGCTGGTATTTGAAAAAAAAACATTCCGGAATTTGAAAATACAGTGCCGCTTTTTAAAAAACGGTCCGTTATTTGTAAATACGGTGCCGTTATATGAAAATGTGGTGCCATTATTTAAAAAACTGTGTAGTTATTGAAAAACACGATGCCGGTTTTAAAAATAAAGTGCCGTTTACTGAGAATCCCTAGCGATATTTAAAAATACACTGCAGTTATATGAAAAACGGCGACGTTATTCAAAAAATGGTGCTGTTTTTTGAAACTACGGTGCTGATATTTGGAAATACAGTGGAATACATTTTGCCAGATTTTGTAATGGAACAAATAACAATTATAAATAATACTGAGCACTTCTCATTTAGTTAGACATTTATTTTTTAGACAAGAAACTTCTAATTTCTGTTGCTTTTGTTTTATGAAAATGCAAATTAAATACTTTCATTTTTGTCTTACAAACGTCTTTATGGTTGAAATATAAGAAATAATAGGGTTGCAACGTGTTTATTTTTTTTTTCCCAAAAATTTAAATATACATTTAAATTTTTTTAACTATACTCTTCTGACCTCATACATCTTAACGTTGACAAAACATTGAATTCGTAATATTCGTATAAATCCACTGATACAGTGTTTAAAATAATTACCAAATCGTCAATTTGTGACACAAGGTATACCTGTCCCTGTACCTTTACCTGTTTTGGGTCCAAAAAAATTAAACTAGTTTGTTATTTAATTGTTATGTCGACAGCGCCGTTTGTATGATGTTTAATAAATAAATTATTTGACTCAAAAATTTTGCATTGGCGATATTTTACTAAAATTAGTCATTTTAACTAGAAATAAGTAGGATGTCTGATTATTTTCTTCCTCCGACATAGAAGTGACGGCGCAAATGGCACTCTCTTCGCTGTTACCGTCAAAATCAAAGAAAAAAAATATGGTTCAAGAAAAAGTTTTCCTGGCTTATTTCGAGATCATGTCGACAAAATACAGTTGCTTTAGCCTATGGGCTTTTTACTCAATGCGCAGAGCAGTCATCGCTTTAAAGAACAATTATTTGGATATAAGCAAGTCGCATAGTTACAAGAACTCCTTAAACAAAAAAGCGAAGAATATAAGCCAAAAAAAGCAAGACATTGTCAAAAGGAGAAATAGCCCAGTTCCCTGCCACACAGGAAATTTTTGCCTGTTAAGGTAAAAATCTGGAGTTTTATATTTTCAAAAAATATCAGCAAAAAAAGACGAGTTTTAAGTGGTAGTGACTTTTTAGGGCTCGCAGAAAAAAAGAAATGGCCCAATTATTATGCAAAAACGTGAAAGATGAAGGGAAGGTTTTTCATATTAAAATTCCAAACATGAAAACAAAAATTTTCAAAGAATTTTTTGTGACATCTGGAGGATTTCATGGAGTTGACATGGTTCAGATTATCTGAAAATAATACAAATCTGCGTCCAACACTTACGGATCACACGAGATTTTTTGTAGGTGACAGAAAAGGCATTTGCATACGGCAGCCTGTTGATATCAATTCGTTTGGCAGCATGCCAAAAGCTATAGCTACTTTTTTAAATTTGCCACACCCAGAATTATATATCGGACACTGTTTCCGTCGTTCGTCCACATCCCTGTTGGCAGGTTCTGGAGCAGACCTATTTACTGTTAAACGCAATATTGGATGGAGAAGCAATAGCGTGGCTAAAGGTTATATTGATACCTCTAAGAAGAACAAAAAAATGTTGCAAAAAATTTTTTTGGGTGCGGAACCTTCAATCTGCTGCAGTTCATGCAGCCGGCTACAGCAGATAATGCCGATTCCCTAGGCATCAACCCAATAAGTTTTACGATTCAAAATATGCATAAGGTTGCCTCTGGTGTAAATTTTACTTTTAATAGTTATAATAAATAATTTTGAAATATAAATTGTATTGTATAATAATAATAACAATAAAAATATTTAAAAATGTGTCTAACAGTACTGGCTTTGTCAAAATGTATTATGTAATAAGCATTTTCCGCGGTAGTGCGGTAATGAGACTCATTATGCAACGCAAATATGCTAAAATGAGTTACATAATAATCACAACGGTTGTATTTGACCAAATTTGTATAGCTTGAGTGCTGCTTCCAAAAGCATAATTTAAGGTACAGTGTCATAAGCTTTTTCAGATCTATAAAAAGCAAATGAAGTTTCTGATATAAGGCAACTCTTTTATCCATAAGTTGGTTTAAACAATAGATATTATCTTTAGGGTATCTGCCCCTTTATAAATCGTTGAAAGGTTATTTTCCATTTCCCATTTGTTTGGAAGGCCCTTGCCATTTAAAAACTTAATAATAGGTTCTGCCGGTGGTATAAATGGAGATTTTGTTTCATACTTCATTAGTTATACTGGAATGTCTTTTGGTTCAGGTGATTTTTTCTTTTTAAGGTTTAAATGATAACATTTTTTCCCAAGTTTTGTTTTTGTTTTTGATTATGCTTTTTCGGACTCTAGCTTGTGCTAGTTTGAATTGTCCGAATTTATTTAACTATTAAAAAATTTAATATATTTTTGTCCTTTATCCACAATAAAAAATTATTTTTACCACATATAAAATCAATTTTAGAATTAAAATTATTAGTATATTTATTAGTTTGCTTATTTCAGAGAAAAAACCAAGAACAACACTACACAACGTAAGCGTAAGTGATATGTTCCTTTTGTCTTTTGAGGCACTTTGCCAACAGGGTAAGTTACATAGACATAAAGATGCTATTCTATTACCTTTACTAAATAGTATCACATAGGTATGTTAAAAAGGAAGTAAATATGTGTATTATTTACTCTACACGTCTGATGAAAATAAAGTATTTTGTTTAATCACGAGCGTATAATATTATTGTAATATTATTTTTACAGTATTAACGGGTGGGAAAACATATACGGTTTAAAAAAATTAGCTTTTTATTTAAGGTTTGCATTGGTTTTTTATTTGTTTTAAAATTTCTGTGTCTTGGTGGGGTATTATATTGGTGTTATTTTAAATTTTAGATTAATAAATATTCTACATAAATAAGTTATAATATACTGATACAGGGTAGTGAACAAAGTTTAAAACATTTTTATTTTTGTTTGGATATAAATAGTTATTTTCCTAACAAGTGCGAAAATTGATACTTTTCCGCACGCG
Organism: Listronotus oregonensis; assembly: GCA_019359885.1. Lineage (NCBI taxonomy): Eukaryota > Metazoa > Arthropoda > Insecta > Coleoptera > Curculionidae > Listronotus > Listronotus oregonensis. The sequence goes on along the minus strand of JAHBCN010005754.1, from coordinate 17,207 downwards.
GCTGCCGTAAGCAGCCAAGAGCGGAAAAGTTACTTTCGCAAGTGTTAGGAACAATATTTTTTTTACAAGCGAGAGGAAAAACTAACATTATTTAAAATATTTATGGTTGAAATATTATTTATTAACGAAGGACTTTATACACTAATTATTATTATTAACATTTATAGTAAAAGTGCAATTGGTCGCGTTTTGCAAATTTATTGCTGACGCGAGTTGCTTTTCTGTAGAAAACGTTGACGGCGGCGGCGTTGGGTTTTTGATGAGCCAATCTTTTCCAACTATGAAACTAATTTCTTGAACCGAGAGGTTTAGTAGTTTCTGGATAGTGAAAGGTGTTTCCGTAAAATTGAGTATTTTCTTTGAAATATCCTTTCTAAAATTTGTTGAATTCTCAAGGTATCCTTCAGCGACTGATGTAGACTTCCAGCATCCAAGACGTTTAATGTTGGATATTTGTTCTCCGGAGTTTGCGAAAAATGTTGCAGAGGACCGGCGAAAGCAATGCCCAGTATACAATTCCGGGTTGAGAAGTTTGAGTTAGGCCGGTATTTCCGATGGCATTTTTAGAAGGTATTAATGCCGATACATTGTACTGCACACACTCTGTGTTTATAGTTCACAAAAAATCGCCTATATGGTGTTGTTGGCTTTCTTAAACTGGCATACTTTCTATATAGATTCAAAAATTTTCCATTTTTGGCATCTCTAGAAATGACAAAGCTTCTAGAGCTGTGATTTTTTAAGTCTGGAATGTGTATCAATACTAAATTTTCTTGGTGTTCAATATGGTCCAGACATATTTTTCTTAACTCCTCTCTATGACAAGCGCCCGCTAAGCTAAAATCGTAGCCACTTATATATGTAAATAAGTATCATCATTCTTCTTTTAAAAATACTTTAGCCTTTTTGGGTCTAAAACCAATGCATTGTTTTTTAAGGTAGGCCGTCACTTTGAAAAACTTGCTTAAATCTATGTTCTTTCGTAACTTAATGATACATTTTATCATAGAGTATCTAGACCATAATGTATTGGGTTGACATGTTTTTGCTAAATAAAAGAAATAGGCCAGAAAAATCTCTACTTTAAAATACTTTACACCCTTACTTTGACACCAGCTCTCAAACATAACAAATTATTTTTCATACTTGTGACGAGATTTCATGGGCAGGAGATTTCTACTTACTATTTTTGGTGCTTCGATAATCAATGCTGGTAAATCGTCGTCAGAATCTATTAAAAATGTTTTTTCAATTTGGTTAAAAAATGCGTGTCAGAAAATTAATTTTTGATAGATGTATAAACAATTAGTTGGTTGCTATGGATTCTTTAATAATTTATATGGAGTTATTAAAAATATGTACTTTTATTTGCTAAATTAGGATTATTTTATTTTATTTAATAAATGTTATAAAAAGACTGCAAAACTACAGCAAAATTCAGTTTTTTCAAATATATAAATATTATCAGCAAAATTATGTATTATTTTATAATTAGATACTAATTTATGTTCTAAAAACTAAAATATTTTACTTTTTCGCATTAATACGGAAAAGTGCTGTTTTTCGCACAGATTAGTAAAGAAAAGTATAGTTTTCCTCATGCTTGTAGAAAAAATATATTGCTTATTAGTTATATGAGTGAAAAAACGTAAAAAAGTATTTTTGACACTATGCTGTTATGATAAAAGATTGTAAAAAGCTAATATTAAAAATTAAAAAATAAGATTGGGAGTAAAGAATTGAAAAAAGTCATAGAAAAACTAATTCTAATGTTGTGTTACCCTTATTAATTAAAATACAAAAAAATTGTAATTTTTAAAACATTTTGTTTTTACAAATTAAAATTTCCACTTTTTGTCACAAGAAATTTTATTAGCATCTGACTGTACTGTATTTAGTTAAAGGTATGTTTCCTTCCACGCGGCCGCCGCATGCGTCTAACGCGCTACGTTAGCGGCAAAGCACTCCTACTCATGTTTTTAAATGTGCCTGGTTTCTTCCAAGCGGCCGTCGTATGCGTCCGCTGTCAACGACTGCGATTGATGCGACTGGACTGCTGAAGAACCAGTGTAGTCGCAGTCGTTCTGCGACTGATATTTTGTTTGTGTTGTTTTGTGTGAAATGTCCGGTGTTTTTTTTAATTGTTAAAAATCGAAACTTTGTTTTTAAATGAGATCCTGATTTTCTATTACGCATTTTAAGAGCTTTTAAGATCCCAAATCCAATGATGTTTCGCACTTATTCAAAAAATAAGTTTAATGTTTTCCCAAGATCCTGCCAAAAATATATTGTCTGACTCTCTCCAACATATGGTTTGTTATGAAAATTGCCATTAATATATATTTTTCGGATACGTGCAAAACATTATTGGTTTGGGAACTTAATAGCTCCCAAAATACATAATTAAAAAATCCAGGGCCGTATTTAAAAAAAAAAAAGTTGATGATGACAGCTCAAAGACGAAACGTCGGTGTATAAATCTAATAACACTATCTTGTAGAACAGAAAACGTAGCAATGGAAATGTAAAAGTTATTTTGTTACATCGATTCAAATAAAGTCATAAAAAATAAAAACGAAATTGCGAATAATCGGTTTTTTCCAAAAGTAAGTATTCGAAAATTTTAAAGTTCTAAGGTGGCATTTTGATTAGCATCATATTGCGCAACTTTGCCTTCATTTAACCGACCTCGTATCTCTTCAAGTTTCCGAGATCCTAATGATAAGACTCGAATTTGGTACACCCTGTACAGATTTACCTTAATACAATGGCTAATTTTTCGTCTGGGGTTATTGGATATTCAACTCTGTTGTCTGGGTCGGACTTTATATTGTCTTTTATTAAGTCAAGAATAAAACTAAACTCTGCTTTATTCAGTCTAAAATATTTTCTAAATTTCACTTTATCCTGTTGCAGATGTCGATTTATTAATGTAGTATAACAACCCTCATCGCGTCTTTGCTGAAATATTGGATTTATAGAGGCATTGCTATGTTTCAGATTGGCTAATTGTAATAGTATTTCGTCATCCTCTTTTTCTTCTAATAATAAATATATTGCTAGATCATCCATCACGACTCTTACCAAAGATTATTCCCTTTCACTAATAATTTTGCTATCGCGAGTTTGAGCCGCGGTCCTAAGAAACCACCTGATTAAACGGCGGCCGCATGCGTTAGTCGCATTGAGGCGGTCGCATGCGACCGCCGCGTGGAAGGAAACATACCTTTAAGGACACTGAAGGTATGGGATCGGGTTTAAAGTAATTTTTTTCTATTTTATTATTTAAAATAAAAATATTTTTATTTGTTTCTTATTCTTACTTCTATAATAGGTGTTATAAAAAGGATTTTTTGAGGCGACAAAAAAATATATAATTTATGTATACAGTATATTTTTAAAATTACATTTGGTTGCATGGTTATAACCTTACTTTTAAAATTAGGTTATCTTACCACGTTTACCTAGAAATAGGTAAACGTGGTACTATTTGAAGTTTACTTATCACATAAAAAATATTATATTTTATACAGGGTGATTGGTAAGTAAAGGCGAAAAATGAAGACCCGAATTAATTTTTTAATTCTGAATTGAAAACCAAGAATACTTTTTTTTCAAATTTTTCTTCGTTTCCAAGATATTTCACTATAAAGTATTGTCAAAAAAAAAATAAAATCACATTGTGGTGTCGCTAATCTTAGTTGGCGCTTTCAAACTGTTACGTCATATGAAATCAAGTTTGACCATTGTTAAAAGTTAGACACTTTGGTGCATATGCTTAATAATTATTATGTTATACCCATACACATAAACAATATCACCGTATTCTTCGTTAGTGAACTCCATTTTCTTGTAATTTTTTTAATAACAGATTGACAAATTTTGACAAAGGTCAAACTTGATTTCATATGACGTAATAGTTTGAAAGCGCCAACTAAGATTAGCGACACCCACAATGTGATTAATTTTTTTTGGCAAAACTTCATAGTGAATTATTTTGGAAACAAAGGAAAATTTGCAGAAAAATATTCTTTGATTTCGATTTAGAATTAAAAAATTAAATCGGGCCTCCATTTTCCCTCTACTTATCAATCACCCTATATATCTTTTAACAGTTTGCCAAAAAATGCTTTATCTAAATGAAGTTAAATATATATATATATATTTTTTTTATTAGGTTAAGTTAGTGACGAATGTGTGATTTAATTATATAACTTTAAAATAATAATAAATAAAGGATATATGCTCCTGCTAAATATAATATCATTCATATAAATTAATTATTTTTCGCTTTATTGTGCTTTTTTTGCTTATTTGTTTCCTATTAAAATTCGCCGCCTTTAACTTTTAAAATAATCTTACCTAATTAAAAGAACTTAGCGGCCGTGAGAAAAGAATTTTGTTTTAACTCAACCCAAACATTTCTTATTTATACTTACCTTGCAGTTTAATTCTACAAAAAAAGTTTTTTAGTTTTATTGGTTTTTGTCCCTTAGGTTATTTGCCAACATCAGCCGGACTACGAGCCTAAAATTTCCGGGTAATTAACATTAACACTTTACTATCTAAATATTTCTTTAACAATTAGTTTTGTTACCTTTTTATAATTTCGCATTTATTAAATTTAGGTTATTAGTTGGGCAGACAGCAGAAACAAAGAAGAGTAATTTAATGCTTCGAGGCGATGGCGAAGCAACTTACATGACCAGAAATGTAATGTAATTATTTGTTTCCAGGGACTAAAAATTTTATAATTGTTATATCAAATAAGGGACTGATTAATCCTTTGGTTATCATATTAATGAGTCTTGTAAAAATCATAAGGTTATGGTCTTTTCTTCTCTACATTTAAAGTTAGTGTTATCGTGGTTATTAACTCTATAAAAATGTAGAAAATGACTACTTTTTAAAATTTTCTAGGATGATTATTAGTACTAGCTGTATTTACTCTCGCTATTTTATTAAATTATCAAACCTGCTGCCCGCAGAAAAACTTCTGCAGGCAGCAGGTTCCATAGTCTTAACACTCTAGGGATGAAGGAACGAAGAAATCGGAAAGTTTGGGGCCACTCTAAATGAACTGTAAAAGGATGCATGAAAGTTGCACTACGTGTTGCTCTGTTGGGAGCTGCCAGAAAAGGACTTATACTGGCCGATTCCTCTTAGCAGAAGCCGTAAAAAAACCTATAGAAGAGCGACAGATCCCCTACAGCTCGACGATGGGCAAAAAGAGGAAGTCTTTCTGTGAGCGTTGAATCATTAATAAGACGAACAGCTCTTCTTTGAATGGAGTCCAGAATGCTAAGTGTTGTAGGGGACGCCATTCCCCAGACATGAAGACAATATTCTAAAGAGGGTCTGATTTGGGATACATACAACGAGTACAGATTGGAAGAAAAGAAATATTTTCTGGTTCAAAAGAGGAATCCAAACTTTTTTTGAAGCTGCCGAGGCTATGGATGTAATGTGTTTGTGCCAGTTGAGGTTATTCTCAAAAGTAATGCCGACAAGATTAAACAACTCTTTGTTCCGCAGAACTTGTCCGCCCATATGTAAGGGATGAGCATTGGCAGATTTTTTTTGCGACAGCGAATATAACTGTGTTTTCAAAGCATTGAACTGAACAAGATTTTTGGCGCCCCAATCCAAGATAAGTTGAGGTCTTGTGAAAGAGATATCTGCATTGACCTGCGCTTGTTTTCTAAATCAGAATTACATGCTGGCTTAAGAAATTAAATACTAGAGTGGAGGGTCCTATCGTCAGCAAAACTATAAATGGGATTTAATTGTGGAATAGAGAGATCGTTAATGTGTAGAAGAAACAGGTAGGTGCCAGCACTAAGCCCTGGGGCACTCCAGCATTAATTTGGTAGAAGATGGAAGAATGACCATCTACAGTAACTGATATACGTCAAATAAAAAGGAAACTGGAAAGCCAATAGAAAAGCTTAGGTGGAAGATCGAAAGCTTTGGATATGTCAAAAGCAACGAGCTGGGTTTCACCAACAAACTTAAGGGACTTGTTCCAGTTGTGTGAGACAAAGGAAAGAAGATCAGCTGTAGATCTACTGTGACGGAATCCGTACTGCCTATCATGTAAGATTTTACGTTTTTCCAGATACTTTTAGATTTGGGAATTAATTAATTTTTCCATTACTTTGCAAACAACAGAAAGAAGAGATTTATGTATTGGCAGCAAATTAGTAGAGACAATTCCGTCTTCAGAGATAATAAAAATATTAATGGCATATTTTGGAAGGATCGTGAGTAGAAAAGCAGGTAGGATCCCAAGGGTAGCTGGCAAAGAAATCTCTCAGACCATTCAAGTCGGCCGAGTTGTAGTGCCAGACGGTTCTTGGCGGCATGCGTTCAGTTGCCTCAAAATGTGTGGAGTATGATACGGTGACCAAACCATGGTCAGAGCAACCAAGGAGAGCAGTTACTGATGCGTAAGTTCGGAGATGGAAGTAATAAAGAGATCTAGGGGGTTAGAATTATGGGTGGAAACCCTAGGAAAGTAGGTAGGTTCTATAATTATATTGGTGGCGAGTTGCTGATTGCGAAATTTTCTGCTGCTCTACCTTGTGTATCAGTTTTTGTAGAGCCTAGCCACTCCTTATAATAAACATTAATATCCCCAAGGACGATGACTTCGTCCAATGGACACTGGGAAATAATATTTTCGATTTTAATTGAAAGGAAATCAAAGAACTCGTTGTGGTTAGTTGTGGTTAGTTAGGGAATTGTTAGACGGAGACCGATATATACAGCAGATAAATTTGGTAGAAGATCTGAAAGTAAGTTAAAGCCAAAGAATATTAGGCCTACCCGATTCGAGGTTAGAAACTCTAGCACAAGCCAGGTCGTTGCGAACGTAAGCACATACGCCGCCATGGGGTCGAAAAGATGAGATGAGCTCATAACCTGGGAAAAGGAGGTTGTTGGTTGCTGTTTTGGGAATTATTTGGTTTTCGGTAAGAAATATTACGTGGAGTGTGGAGGATTGAAGATAATGGTAAACAGAGTTTACGTTGTAGTTAAGCCTACATATATTTGTGAAGCATATCAGTATTTTCGATGGTGGCACCTCAAATGTATCGCCCGAAGAACCGAATGGATGGGTATTTTACCTCCGGAATACTTTATTTTTGGGTGTGCCATCATCATTATTTCAAAATTTACCATTGTGGGAAAAAAAGAGAAAGGAGAAAAAAAAAGGAAAAAGAGGAAGAAGGAAAACTAAAAGAGAAAGAAAGAAGAGGAGGAAGGAAAACTGACTCACCGCACAGAACTCGAAACGTCCTATAGGATCTACGAGTATAAGACCCCAAGACTTCACAGAGCCAAGGTTTTTTTCTGAAAAACATCGTCAAGTCTAAATCAGGGGTGTGTGACGTCATTGTAAACTTAGTTAGTCATAAGAGAAGAAGATAAAATCGTAGACTATCGTTTAATGCAGCAAATGGGTTAAACGAATAAACAGCTACATTTCACATTTTTTTCTTTAATTTTTAAAAAACCACATTTTGTTAAAGGTGAGTGTTGTAGAAAAAGTTAGAAGGCTTGGTTGCATGGTCTTTTAGTGTAGAATAATTTTATGAAATATTAATGATTTCTTAGGATAACGTAAAATAACCCTTAGCCTTTTGCTTCTTTATGTTGGTCTGTAACATGTGAACAGTTTAGATACTCCTTTCTTGTGTAAGAAGACTCTAAACTTCTACAGTTAAATAATTTTCATACATTACTCGACCCACTTTTAATTTATTATTATTAAATTGGCAACCTAAATTAATATTTTTATTTTTAGGTACATGTATTGAATCACTTAAAATAGCTGGCAGAATGTTGCTGTTGTTTTTGTTTTTTCTGTTTATGTTTATTTATGTTGCATACTCTGCAAGTATTTTGGTACTTTTACAATCCACGTCTAGTTTACATTCTCTATCTGACTTGGTAAATAGCAGATTTTAATGATTTCTTAGGATAACGTAAAATAACCCTTAGCCTGTTGCTTCTTTATGTTGGTCTGTAACATGTGAACAGTTTAGATACTCCTTTCTTGTGTAAGAAGACTCTAAACTTCTACAGTTAAATAATTTTCATACATTACTCGACCCACTTTTAATTTATTATTATTAAATTGGCAACCTAAATTAATATTTTTATTTTTAGGTACATGTATTGAATCACTTAAAATAGCTGGCAGAATGTTGCTGTTGTTTTTGTTTTTTCTGTTTATGTTTATTTATGTTGCATACTCTGCAAGTATTTTGGTACTTTTACAATCCACGTCTAGTTTAAATTCTCTATCTGACTTGGTAAATAGCAGATTTGAAGTCGGAGGATTGGATCAACCCTACGTAAAGCATTATGTAGAGGTATTTACCTTCTTTTCATTTTTAGTAATTAGTAAGTATCTAGTAGTAAGTAAGTAATGGTAGTAATTGTTAATATTTTTAATTGCCTAAATATTTACCTGATATTAATTTTATATACTGTAAAAGGTTATGCAAGTTCCATCATACCGGAAAACGTAAAAGCTAAAGAGTATTAAGGTTTTTAAAATACTTATATGAAATCCTAAAGTTGGTAGTTTTTTAGGACAATTAATATTTGTTTTAAATTATCTTTAAAGCAAGCTTGTTATAAAGCATGGCCAACTAAGAAAATTGGTATTATTTATTAAAGATACTATTTTTATATATCGAGCTTTTTTAGTATTTATCAACTTTTATTCAAAATACAGAAAATGGCACTTACTTAATATTAATAATGTAAAATATAAAACAATAATTAAAGTATGTTGTAGACAAAGAGACAGAAGAGAATATGATCTCGGAAACCATAGGAATACAAAGATGGCTTAATTGGCCTAATAATATGCCGTTTGGCCAGTTTAAAAAATTTTGGAAAATCGTTTCCATTTTTTTGGCTTCGTTTAAAAGGGATTTTTAAATAAATTATACATTAACATTTTCACTTTTTTTCACTATTTGATAATGCTTCCAAATTTTACATTCGACATCACTCGGTCATCAGCTTTACCTTAATTTTTTTCTTATTGGATTTTTGCGTACATAAATATTGCTTTAAGGGGATATTCTAGTCTAAAAGCACAAATTTTGGCCGCTTTTTAGCGAACTATAAAAAAATATAATATTTTGGCCATCCAGTTTTTATCGTTTATTTATATTTAAAGCATTAACAAAAAAAAATAAAAAAAAACCTATTTCAAAAAGTTACGCGCTGTTGAAGTGAAGGGGAAAAAAGAGCGTATCCATCTTGTCACGATTTCCTTTCTCCTGGTCATTTCAAAAATAAAAAATGGTAGATTCTTTATTAGTACAAATGTCATTATGGCAAGAACCAAAAAAAAAAAAATTCGCAAAATGTCTTAAAAAAAGAGGTAGGTTTTTTAATTAATTTTTAAATTTTCCAAATGTTTACAAAAAGTAAAAATTGAAAATTTTATTTTTTTGTTGGTTCCTGCCATAGAGATATATAATATATAGAAAATGTATGCTAACTTTTAAGAAAATCGGTCAATTAGAACTTGAGATTTTGTGACAAACGTTTCAAAAAAAGTAGTCTTGAGAAAATCACGTTTTAAGTTTCAACTTTTGATTTCCAACAAATATATATCTAATTAAATAACAATACCTACAAACTCTTGGCAGAATCAGGAAACTTACATAAAGAAAAGCGAGATATAATATTAAAATTTTATTACAAATTTAATAGAAACAGTACAAAAAAACAAAAAAACTTGTGCTTTTTACTAGCCATAAATAAAATAAGATGTACTAAGAATAAGTCCACAACTAAATAGAACATAGTTAAAACTATTAGTGATTTAAAGATAAAAATAAAATAAAAAAGTAAAAATCCCATTAAAATAATTCAAAGAATTCTCTAAACAAAAAATTTTCACCAAGTATTAAAATTGATGGCTTTTCTCCTGGACACATAAACGTGCCGTTTTATTAAAATTATTTAAAATCCTAAAAATATCTCTTTCTCCAGTTGTGGTTAGTTTTTTAGCATATTTCTGTCCCTTAGATACAGTTTTTCAAATTGCCTTCAACAATGTATCTGTAACTGTAAGACCGGGGTTAGCTAATAGATGCCGGGTTATCTATCTACCTAGTAATGTGTGTAGGGCCTTCGCCATGCTGGTACCAAATTACGTTATAATTTGGAAGGAATCAATTATCGAGATATTTCTTTAAACTATTTATCCAAAAAAGATTATATATTTTTTCAGTTAATATTACATAAAAAAAATAAGGTCCAAGTATTTTGACTCTCTAATTCTCCCCATTCATTCAGCCTTCTATACCTAGCTCCTTGGTTTATTCTGTTTTTACATTTCATACTTGGTTTCTGGAAAGAACCAAACTTAGCTTAATGTTGATTTATTCTCCAAAATCCTTTATGCAGTTTTTGCCTTTTTGGATTTATTTCCCAATTTATTTGGGCTACTTTTACATTTCTATCAAATTTGTGGTACAGTTTTAGCAAAGGAAAAGGCAGAGTAGCCGAAAACTTTGCAATCAGTAACTCTTTCACCAATTTAGTTGTGGAACCTACCTACTTTCCCAGGATTCCCACCCATAATTTTAACCCCCTGGATCTTTCTCGTACTTTTAACCCTGAACTCTACTAGCACCTCTTGGTCGCTCGGATCATGGCTTGGTCACTGTATCATACTCCATACATTCGGAGGCAACTGAATGTACACCTAACACTGTCTGGCACTCTAAAACGGCCGAATGGAATGGTCTGAAAGATTTCTTTGCCACATATCCTACGGATCTTACCTGCTTTTTCACTCACGAACTTACCAAAACAATTCAACTAGGTATTAAGACCTATATTCTTCATACCAAAAATTACTTTAAACCTCTAAATCACCAACGATGGTTTTCTAAATCCTGTGACAAAGCCAGACTTATAAAAATCCTAGCCCACAAAAAAAAATTTCAAAACCCCCGTCCCGAAAACCGACGGGCTAGCATTCAAGCAAAAAAACAGTATAATCAAACTATTTCAGAAGCCAAAGACCGTTTTTAACAATCGGATAAAAGATAAAGTTATCTCTTGCTCGAATGGCAGTAAATCCTTCCGATCCTTCGCCAAAAACATTAGTCAAAACTTTTGCACAAATTATTTTCCACCCCTAATCTATGAAAATAAAATTGTTTCTACCTCTAAAGAAAAAGCCGAACTGTTTGCCAAACAATTTGCCGCAAATTCTACTCTCGATCCTCCCATTAATCCCCTGTACCTCATAAAATGTCCAATATCATTTTTAAAATCAAATAGATTAAGCGTATTCTTTCTTCTCTTAATACCAAAAAATCGTCTGGGGTGGATGGTATACCAGCAATCGTCTTGAAAAAATGTGATCCTAAGCTTGCATCCATCTTAACTTTCTTCTTTCTACTCTTTTACGACTCGGGCATTTTTCCTGTCCCCAATAAAGGAAGCAATACTCTCCCTTCTAACTATATATTTTCTTTCTGTTGTTTGCAAAGCAATGGAAATATTCAATAATTCCAGAATCTTAAAGTGCTTGGAAAAACACAAAATTTTACATGACAGGCAGTATGGATTTCGTCAGAGAAGATTAACAGCTGATATTCTTTCCTTTGTCTTACACAACTGGAACAAGTCGCTTGAGTTTCTTGGTGAATCCCAGATCATTGCTCTTGACATATTTAAAGCTTTTAATCAGGTATGGCATGATGGGCTACCCAACTATTTTCCTTTACACGGTCTTCCACCTAAGCTTTTTTCTTGGCTCTCCAGTTTCTTTTCCAATCGAAGTGTAACAGTTATTGTAGATGGCCATTCTTCCAGCTTCTATCTAATTTATTTTGGGGTTCCCCAGGACTCAGTACTTGCACAAACTTTGTTTTTCCTTCACATCAACGATCTTCTCTCTTTCACAACCAATCCAATCCATAGTTCTGCTGACGATAGTACCCTCAACTGTTTTATTTAATTTCTTAAGCCACGCTGTAATTCTGATTTAAAAAACAAGCGCAGGTCAATGCAGATATTCCTCTCACAAAACCTTAAAGTAATCTTGGATTGGGGAGCCAAAAGTCTTGTCCAGTTTAATGCCTCCAAAACACAGTCATGTTTGCTATTGCAAAAAAAGTTGGTTAGGCTTATTCGTTACATATGAGTGGCCAAGTTCTGCAGAACAAAGAATAGTTTGATCTAGTGAGTGTTACTTTTGAAAATAACCTTAACTGGCACAAACACATTACATCCATAGCCTCAGGAGCTTCAGAAAAGCTTGGATTTTTTTTCCAACCAGAAAGTATTTTTCTCCATCTAATCTGTTTACTCTGTATGTATCCTAAATCAGACCTTCTTTAGAATATTGTTTCACGTCTGGAAAATGGCATCTCCCACAACCCTTAGAATTTTTTACTACAACCAAAGAAGAGTTGTTCGTCTTATGAATAATCCCACACTTACAGAAAAGCTTCTTTCTCTTGCCCAATGACGAGCTGTAGGGGATTTGTCTCTCTTTTATAGATATTTTCACGACTTTTGCTCTAAAGAGTTGACCAGTATAATTTCTTCTTTGGTAGCTCCCAACAGACCAACACGTAATGCCACTTTTATGCATCCTTTTACAGTCCAACTTGAGAGGCCCCGAACTTTCATTTTATTCATTTCTTCATTCCCAGAGTGTTCAGACTATGGAACCTGCTACGCGCAGAAATTTTTTCCCCAAATCTCTAAATATTTAAGTCTCGTGTGAATAGACTCCCTATAACCACACTTCAGACACCCGCGGTACGTTAGTACTTAGGCCTTAGCCTTCGTAGACTGGCCCAAGATAAAAAAAAATTAAACATCAGTGCCAAGTAATTAATTATTTTATATGGATATTAAATTATAGTTTCTTTCAGGTAAAATACCAGATCTAAACACCTAACTACATCTAATTTTTATTTATGCTTTTTACACCAATTTCCAATTTTAAAAGTTATAACATACTCCATATAAACAATTTTTTAGACACACAATAAAATTATATTATTATATAAATATTATTTTTTACTTAATAAAATAATACCCTAAGAAAATTATACAACGTATTAGATAATAAAATTATTTTGTATTTTCCAGAGTCCAAAACAAGGTATTCTTAGAAAACTTTATCTAAAAAAGATTTACCCTGGAAATTACTTTGAAGAAAATAAAGGCTTAGAAAAAGTACAGAAGGGAAATTTTGCATTTTTTGCTCCGATCGTTCATTCGTATAATTATTTTTTAAAAAACTTTACCAACTACGATATTTGTGCTTTGCAACAACTACCCGGCTATATGAACGTAAGTTTTTTTTCTATTGGTTTGCAAAAAAAAACACTTTTATATGTAGATTGTTTTAGTTTCAATTATGCTACCTAGTTTCGACACAATGTGACCTATTTATAAAACCAATTTAGTGTGTTGTTATCAAGAGACGATTAAAAAATATAGATAACACAAGTATTAACAAATGATTTTAAAAAAATGGTAATTTAGTCTAAATACGAGTATCTTATAAAAGTAATTTAGCAGAGACTTATTAATAATATTTTGTACAAAACTAATTAAACGAGGTCAAAGGTAATACTTGATCATCAAAAGTTGTGAAAAACTGTTAAATTAAGTTAGTATTTATACTGGTAAAACAAAAAATATAAAAAAGCTTAACTTTCTAGGATTTTAAAGAGCGTTAGTAAATCATTTAACTGCACTTCTTTTTACAGAATTTTGTATCATTAAAGCATATGTCAATTTTTGACATGGATTCGTTGTCGTACTTTTTTAGTTCGGCGATGCATCAGAACCTATTATACCATTTTGTCTCATCTATCACTATTCCATAAATGTGTGATCAATATGTGCACAAAAAGCACTATCTGTCCTGGTTTTTGTCAATTTTTGGTAGTATTTGTTTTATTGGTATTGTGCAGCGTTTTTAATGTTTTTAGTGTTGTATTCGAAATCGCATTTATTAATAACACAGATCCACAGAAAAAAAGTGGTGTGTGCTGGGTGTCGAACTAAGATTTTCTGGCGTGTTTTTTCCGCTGAACTCGAATCCGAACTCAAAATTGGAGGTCAAATAGCAAAAAAACGAGAAAACCTAAAAAACGATATGGTCCATTTACCGACAGAAACTATAAAACTATAAAGATACAAAATTATAAAACTAAAAATAAAGATTTTTTAATTGTCTATATAAAAAGTTATTTAAACATTTTTGATAGGATAAATGATAAAAGAGATACAAACGAAAATGTAATTTTAACAAAAAATTTCGGTCCAAAATAAGGTTTTTTATTATTGTGATTTTTTTTTAATTAGAAATCATTTATTTTATTCAGTTAAATCATAAATCATTCTAAATTTTTAGAAAAAAAAAATCAAATTTTTTTCAGAGGTCTACCATGGAAAAAACCTGAAAATTCGGTTTTTTGATTATAGCTCAAAAAATATTGCATTTAAACAAAAAGGTTATACCTATACCTTAAAATAAAGGTCTTGTAAAAAGACATAGTTTATAGAGGGTGTTCGGAAAATGTGTTAGGAAATTTTAAGGGGTGATTCTACATAGAAAAATAATGTTAGTAAGTCATTTGGCAAAATGTCAAGATCTCCATGGTTACCAAAATACAGGGGCGCAAAGTTCAATTTTTAGTTTTGTTTTTCCGCTTTAAAACATTTATTCTATCATGAATTTAGTTAATGTTTGGCATACGAACCGAGCTCTTTAGGTTCTAATATTAAACGGTAAAAGTAGTTCTTTTGAACACCGCTAGAGGACACTTTACCTAAAACACAAAATTTATTTACTCCCTATCCTTTTTATTTGGACAGATATTACAAATTTGAATATACCAACTTAAAGTCAATTAAAAACTTAAAAAAGAATGTACTCTTCATTAATGTCGATAAACCTAACCATTTAGCCACAAATTGACATCAAAGTGTTCATCAGTTTCATCCAAATCAACCATGTATTTAAATGAAATCAACAAATCAAGTCGCCTTGTATGAAATTAATTTGACAGCTAATGATTTTTTAAGTATATTTATTAATACATTTTCCAACAAAAAAACTTAACACTAATTTAATAAGTAACTAATCTTAATAATAACTTATAAAATTGTTTCTTTTATAAACGGAAAAATTATAACATATTTTCGAAATGTCACCCCCCACATTCATTTCTATACATTTTCTAATGCTTTATAAAAAATGTCTTCCTATGCGAAAAAATATACCAACTGTATTTGTAATAATATCACAACCATTTATTATCCGTTGAAGCAAATCATTTATATAATTTACCGGGGTCTTAAAGACTAAAGCTTTCAAATGGCCCAAAAAAAAAAGAAATCCATTGAATAAGGTGGAGCGCCATCCTGAAGTAGTCACATGTTTAATCTGGTTTGTAGGGAAACGTTTTCAAGTATATTAGGTAGATCATTTCGAAGAAAATTTAATTAAACCTGTCCATTTAACAGTCGGTCATAAAAATGAGATCCTATTAGATGATCTTCTAAAATTCTGGCCCATACAATCAACGAAAACCTTTGCTGGTGCTGTTTTCTACAATGGCGTGAGGGTTTTCATAAGCCCATTTGCGCGTATTACGCAAATTTGTAAACCCATGAATGCTGCTTCTTCAGTAAACAAAATTAAATCTGAACTGGTTATTTTCTTCATATTTTTCCAAAAGACTGTTGCACATGTAAAGTCGTAGTTGTAAGTCACCTTCATAAAGTGCTTGAACCTTCTGTACACAAATTGGGTACAGAAGTTCTTTATAAAGAATTTGCCAAGCTGTAGAATTAGCAATTCCCTCTTGTAACGCAAGATTCCTTGTGCTAATACTTGGATTTTTTTCTACTCTTTTGATAACTCTTGTTCTCTTTTAACAGTTCTAACATGCCTTGGTCTGCCTTTATCGGAAAACCCAATTTTAAAAGAACCTATCTCACCAAGCCGTCTGTGAATGTTGATTAAAGTTCATGCACATGGAGCATTTCTTTCTGGATAAGTTGCAATATAAATCCGCCGTCCTCTTCTGCATTTCTATGTGTTTGCCCTTAACAAAAATGCATATCACGGTACTTAATATGTGAATATTCTTGTTCCATTTTATAGCAATGTATCTTTTTAACACGGAAAATTATTTCAAACTCAACAGTAATGCAACCAATATTTGTCAAATTTCGCAAAATTTGACACAAGGCGACTTGATTTGTTGATTATATTTAAATACATGGTTAATTTGGATAAAACTGATGAAAACTTTGATGTCGATTAGTGACTAAACGGTTAGGTTTATCGACATTGATAAAGAGTACATTCTTTTTGAGTTTTTAATTGTCTTTAAGCTGGTATATTTAAATTTGCAATATCTGTTTAAATACAAAAGATAGGGAGTAAATAAATTTTTTGTTTCAGGTAAAGTGCCCTCTAGCGGTGTTCAAAAGAACTACTTTTAACGTACAATATTAGAACCCAAAGAGCTTGGTTCGTATGCTAAACATCAACTACATTGATGGAAGAATAAATGTAATCTGGCGGAAAAACAAAACTAAAAATTGAACTTTGCACCCCTGTATCTTCGTAAACATGGAGATCTCGACATTTTGCCAAATGACTTACTAACATTATTTTTATATGTAGAATCACCCCTTAACATTTCCTAACGCATTTTCCGAACACCCTGTATATTATAAAGTTTCGTGTGTATTTTATAGGTTTTTAGATATTGACGTTTTAAATAATAAAAAAAAAGAAAAAGAACTGTTATTTTGTGACAAAGGATTTTTTTAAATAATATAAAACTCATGCCTTGTAACAAGCTTGTTATAGTTTATGGACGGAGAGCTATCGTGATCAGTCATATGGAGTTTTTCCCTAAAACATGTTTATTTAGTATTGTTAATTATGTTATCGCGCAGGCCTATTGGATACAGGGGGTAGCAATAAGGGGTAAGAGTGCAACATTTTTGGGAAAAAAATCGTGATCGATAATAAGTGAGCCATTTTGGCCACTTAAAGTTAGGTGGATACCGAGGGCTGTAAAACGGGGTTAAATTATCCTGGGCGCTTACTTTATACAGGATGTTTTTTAGTTAAATATCAATATTTAAGGGGGCAACTTTTTTATCCA